>CM023449.1:256641935-256861935 GCA_013339765.2 Haemaphysalis longicornis | reverse complement strand
GGCCCCGCCATGGCGGGACGAATAAACTTGGTTAACCGCACACTCCACCGCACAAACAACCTTTCTCACGTCTGGGGCACGCGAAACATTAAAATTCAGCCCTATCTCCAGGACGGAGGACTCGGCAGAGTCGTATTTCTGCGAGGAAAGGTTGTAAACCGTAGTTTTGCTTTTCATATGGTGTGGCCTGGCCTTTTCCGAAAATGTGCCAAGCTTGACACTATGTACGGACTCAGACTGACATGGCGTCACGGCAGTCCAGTATTCTCGCGTTTAGCAACATTCTTTCTGCCTTTGCAAAAACGCTATAGCCGAACGTGGAAGGTAACGGCCTGTTCAGGTGCAATGAGCCCGGAAGAGCTTCCTTTGCTTTGCAGGCTTGATTGCAGCCCAAGTCTTGTTTGTTGTTTTTTAATTTTTAAAAGGTTTTTTAATTTTTAAAAGTTTTTATACGTTTCTTTTGTGCACAGGCCTAAACCGATAACCTATAGTCTTGGGAAAACTAATTGGTCGTTGCAGTATGTGAAAAGGCGAAATATATGTGGTCCAAAATTAAAGTATTGAAGCAGCAAGCGCACACTACCAATTGAACAATTCTGGTTAAATTTACTTCACTCGTCTTCGTCTTGTCTGCTGGGTAACTGCAATTTTACGAACGTTACTCCAGCGCAGTACCTTGTCTGTGCTCCACAAGCGCATGTGTAAGTCGGCTACCTTTGCTAGTTCCAAAGGGCATTGTCGCTGCACTGAAGGACTTGTATTAAAGTGACGGATGATAAAACTATCGGAGGGCAGCTAACAAGTCTTGCCAGGGCCTTCGGTAAGCACACAAACATGCTCCTGAGCAAGAATAGCGGGTCCCTTCTATTCGGAGTAAAGTCATAGATGGCACGAAAAGTACCTGCCCCCAGAAGTAGATACATTTCACCATTTTGTTGTAAGTAAAATTAACGTTTCAAGAGCCGCCGCTACACGTAGGCTATTTTGGGAAGGTGCCTTGCTCAGCCCCCTACCAGTGCTGCTCAGGGCTGAGCTATGAAGCTGCCGAGCTGACGGTGAGTTAAAGCAGCATTGATATACATAATGTACGCGGATAACAAGGGCATTCCATGGCTCGCTCGATGACGACGGCACGTCTCTGCTTGGTGATGTATCGAATACCGCCCACCGCCGCCGCCACCGGGATTTTTATTTCCCGGAAAATCCGTGTCAGCAGCGAGCACTTCACATTCTTCCAATCAGGATTCCTTGCTGACTGTAGTTTGAATCTGACAAATGGACGCGAAGGGTTTGCATCAGATGATCCGCTGAAGAAAGAAAGAAGAGAGCGATTCCTCGACGCCGCTTCCCCAAATGTAGGTGCATATTTGCCGCGGGCCATTGGACGTCGGTGCGTGATTCAGGCCAGCCGACGTCTCATCGTCAAGGCAAGAGCTTTGTGTCGGGCGCTCAGGCACAACAGCACCCACGCCGCCGAACAATGCCACAGGAAGACGACCTACTTCCACGTGGCTCGGATGCCGGGCGCGCTCGTTCGCCAGGCCCATCCAGGCTACCCCCAGTGTTCTAGAGATGAGGTACGTGGCTCCACGCGAGGTACTACCTGCCCGGTCCGCATCACAGGTACATCGCCGTGCTGCCAGGTGTCTCGACCAGCTTTACCTGGTAATTCTGGTCTCGTTTCCCAGCAACGGTCGTTGATCGTTCTGCAGCTTGCAAAGAACCGACCAAAAACAGGACACACTCGCGCCTGGAAGCACCCTCTGTCGTCCGTCAGAACACCAGACTCGAAAACAAAACATAATAAACTCTAACAGCTAAGCGTCTATCCCAAATTTGGACCCTCAACACCAAGAGGCCCATGCGGGACGCAAGACTCTTAAATGAGAACTCAAACTATGTGTAAAAGGTAACAGTCGACATGAGATGATCATAACTAAGGTTGATTACTTGAAATCACGCGCTGCGGAATGATCAACTGAAGCAGCAAATGGCAATGACTTTGCTCCCATCTACCTACTGATCTAAAAACTGTTCACGAATGGACGGGACGGAAGTCACGGTAGGTCGAAGGAAGCATTATTTAGAACACACGGCTTAGTTCGTCCGCTTTAGCCTTCAACTTTCCTTTGAAATGAGCGACAAGATTGGGGTACTAGAGTATCACACTCCACATTAGCGAAAGATCGCTTTTAGACGATGCGTTTGTAGCTAGGTTAACGATCAATGGTTAATTTCTACAACAAACTGGGAAGCGGCTGCATAGCAGGCCAACTACTGCACTGCCCACAAGAGGCAGCCTACTTCTGCTAGGATGTACTGTACGAGCCTTCTTTGCAAGTTAGCTTGTGGCTTCAGTACAAAACTGATCGTTCCCGGCCGTAAGAATATCCTCATTGGCCAGCACAGCTCCCAAGCCACGATCGCTCGAATCACACTGATTCACGACACCTTTTGAAAAGACTGGCGCCATTAGAACAGGCTGCTCGCTCAGGGCTCATTTCAACATGTAAAACGCCTCCTTTTTCTTTGAGCCGCATTTCACATTGACTGGCTCAGTCTTTCTAAGAGGGTCAGTGAAAGAAATAACAAGTGTCGAGTAATCTTTCATATATTGCTGGTAATTTCCAGCCAAATCCAAAAAAAGGTCGGTATCTCTGTCGTAATGGTTGGTCGGCGATAATTAAGCACTGCGGATATTTTGATTTCTGAGTGTCCGCGTCGGCCGCGCCCCACCACATGCTGTAGATACGTCACTTCGGCGCAACGTGGGTGACACCTGGACAGTTCGGCTGTAAGGCGTGGTTTTAGTAGCCTGCTCGGCCCGACCCATAAGGGCTCTACATGCTGCCCCCATGAGTCAGAAGACATGGCGACATCGCCGAGGTAAGCGAGCGCGTACACAGACAGGCCGCGAAGCACGTGATCCATTACTTTACAGAAGCAGTACTGCGTGCTTTTGAGTTCGAAGCTCAACATGACGGGGTGGAATGTTCCGAACAGAGAAACGAACACAACGTATCGACTGGCACGCTCAGAAACACGTACTTGCCAATGACCTCGCACGACATCTAGCGTAAAAATGTAATTAGTCTTTGATAGGTTCTCCACTTTATCATCCAGGTTCGGAATGATCATCCAGGTTCAGACGGAACTCCAACGTCGCTCCCTTCAACAGGAGATCCCAACTTCCTTCCTTCCTGTCCGCAGATGTTAAGATATCTGCGCATACCTCGTCCTCAGCATTCAAAGCCCTGTTCTTTTTTTTTTTTTGAACCTTGATTCATGTTATATAGCTAGGCTATTATCGAGCAATCCTCTTTCTGTTTTTTTTTGAATGAACGTCGCTAGGCCCACCTTGATTCATGCCAGCTGTCGGTGTTTTTCCGCCGATGGGGATGAGGCAGGCCGCTTCGGCCGCAGAGGGGCAGACGAGCCGACTAAGCTACGGCCACTCAGTGAGAGTTTTCTATTAGCGAGCGGCAGAGTCGGCTTGACTGGTAGCTCGGGCTTCTTTGCTTGTCCGTTTTATGTCTCTTACTCGCTGGCGCAGTGTCAAGTGTCTGCGAGAGCTTCCGCGCTTGCTATCCAGTGAGTGCCATGCACGCCAAGCTGATCAAAAAATTGGCTCCAATCTACGCGGTGAAGGTGGTTGGAAAGCAAAGTTTAAAGGACACCTACAACATTTACTCATGCGACGTCACTAGAATTCACACACGTGGCTCTACAAAGAGTGAAACCAATTTCTGCTAGCCGTTACCTGGAATACGCGGCGGCGCCGTTCCGAACGCAGCAGCATCGTCGGCCAAGGCCGGGCTAGAGCAGCAGGTGTCGCCTGTGTAGCCCGGCCCTTAGTCGGGAGAAAGAAAACGGAGAGAAGCGTCATTCGAAGGGTGAGTCAGCAGAGCCTAGCCATCCTGATGTGCTAGCTCGGGGCTACACCACCGCGCGACACAAGCGCAGACACCGAAACAATTTGGCAGTTGAGCTTAGTTTATATTTATATTTATATACCATTTATACCGATTTAAACTAGATTGCTTAGTAAGGTTCACAATCGCTAGAAAGCTGAAGGAACGTTTAGAATCGCTATTTATCAGGACCAGTTTTCTGTAATACCTTTTGTAATACCTTTAAAACCTCTTGTATTACCTCTTAAACCTTTTGTAATACCTCTAAAAACACAAACGAAATTGGTATTCATCAATTTAGAAAACGGGGTCCCTTTCGTGGCAAGTAGTGTGGGTACGGTTTGTCTAGCGGCCAGATGTCCATATGTGGTGTCTACATTTTGTTTTCGCGCCCAAGCTTCAAACCAATCCTTAACGTATCTTTGCCGTACGACCACATAATTCCGTCGGGTTCGGGTTACCCAGCAGGTGCTGTGGACCAAGCTAATCAAGCCGTCAAGCCGTGCAAAGGAAGCGCGCAATGGGAGCGAGGCTGCGCCAAAACAGACCCAAAACAACCGTCGCTAAAGCAGACGACAAAGCCGTACCACCGACGAGCCCGCCGGCGAGCAGGCACCTCCGCGCGGGGAATGCCGGGTAAATTCGCCGCGCCATCTAAAGTCTACAGTGTGCTCCGTGAGTGACCGAGTGACCCCCTCCCCCCCCTCCCCGCCACGTCAAAAAAAATTTATGTTCTCTTCAACAAACTTAAATTAAATAAAAATGGGCCCCCGCCACCGCCTATGCCGCGTTGGGAGTTTTTTGGCCCGCATGCTGAGGAAGAACCGCTGACTGGTAGAGGTAAAAAGCTTTGCTTTAAAAATGATTTTTGTTACCCTTTCAGGATAAGGAATATGCTCCGAGCTATTAGGTTAGGTAAGGAATATGCTGTAGGAGCGCTGCAGATACATCCGCCTAGGTGATAAGCTTATCAAACTCTCCTTAAATAACCTACCACTCCGCACCTCGGCAATTTGCCTTCTTATCCACGCGCATTCTCCTGTGCAATCGTTCGGAAAAACTAGTGACGGGTGTAGAACGCTTGCTGAGTCTCCGAGTGCTCTGACCTTCTTGCCATTCACGCTTATCCCCTGCATGTATAGCTTGAACAACCGTATGTTCTTTCCGGTTTCTTGAATTATTGCGAAAGCAACCTGTCTACAGCTTGACGCGGTGTGCCCTCACGCTTTGCAGTCGTAGCGGATTAGCGGCTTCTGCGACTCAAATGCCCGCGCGGTATCTGTGCGCTGCTTGGCATCACTGTTCGATTTTTGCGACTCATCTATCCCTTCCCCCAAAGTTTCTATCGTAAGCGGTGCGTCTTTTGGAAGACTGCAACACGCTAGCTTTTCCCCATCCATCAGGCTTCTTCTTGAAATGGTCTTTATTTTACGCTTTTACATGGCGCACCGCCTTAACATGCAGCTTTCGGTGGGTGCGCTGCTCCTCAGCTTTCTCGGCTGCCTTGCTGAGCTTTGCTTCTTGAAGCCTATCATGCAGCGACAGCCTGACGTCATCTTCGATGCAGCGGTAGAATGCCTCCAATGCTACGCACTCTACAACTTTGTGTCGGTCGTCTTAAACTTCATCGCCTTTAAGCCACTCACTTAGGTCAGCATACAGACGACCCACCTAGGTGGCTCAGTATCTAAGACCTTGCGCTGCTGAGCACTAGGACGCGGGGTTAATTCCCGACCGCGGCGGCCGCTTTTCTGATGGAGGCCAAAAGCAAAAACGCCTGTGTGTACAAGATTTCGGCGCACGAGATTGTACAATATTGCGGCGCACCTTATCGCCTGCGTTGCGTCGGCTAGTTAAACCTTACAATCAATCAGCCTTCAGGAAGAATACGAAGCCTAAGTGTGACTCATTGCCCTTTCTTACCTGCCAAAACCTTGGCCGAATCTTGGAACTTCCCCTTAAACGACGCCTAATGGAATCGAGTCTACATCAGTAGACAAATATTTACTGCATATAAAAGTGCTTATCCCTGTTACAAGGGGCCTGGCATGGGTGGTTTTGCTGGAAGGTCCCGTGTCTGCCAAAACAGACTGGCTATTTGCCACCTAATTCCGCTCCCCCCATCGTTCTTCGACCTGCTGTTCAAATTAGGATAAACACTAGTTTATCCGTGGCTAAAAAACATAAACTGCCATAGCTTATACTGCGTAACATTCCTTGGAAATGCAAGAAACCATTTCCTCAAAAACTTTCTCCGAAATAAATTCACAGTTTGATAAATATAACTAGATGAAAGCGCACAAATATAAACATGTAAGAAGGAAACACGGACGCAACCGCGGAACTTTCTAGCCCATCCTCAGGTCGTCCTTGCTTTCACGATACGCCGATGTTCTTCAAAGTTCATTTGTACTTTTTTGGTTGTTGTTCTTGTCTGGCCATCAAGCAAGATCCGCTGAAAGGTGCAGAGCTTTTCAGCAGTCCCGTACGTAGCCGAAAGGGTTAGAAGAAGCAAAAAAAAAATACTGAAGTATTTTTATGGTATGGCACATTGACGCTGTCGCGCGTGTCCGCCACAGTGGGACGGCTTTGCTTTGCGATCAAGCAGTACACAGACATGCACCCAACTCGCGCACACACAGCACTCGGGATGCAAGAGCCAGCTTGTCTGAGTTCCGTGGCGTTCAATTGGCCAACCGACCCAGAAAACAGGATGGTCGCTCGCCGCGCACCCATTTTTACTACCACGCCACAAAAAGCTTGTTAGTGGCTGTCGTAAAGGCGTGGAGATGCGGACATGATCCTCAGAGAGAAGGGAAATAGAGAGCGTGAAACGATAGAAGGAAACACACAAAGCGAAAGACATGGGGCATGACCGAAGAAGACACGCTGAATAGAGCACCTGAAGCCGACAAAGGCAATGGCTTTTCAAAGGGTGTGCGCCGGTCAATTTACGACCTGTTGTTCAGGGCGCCATATTTTTTCTTGTTGACCACTAATCAAATGTGAACCAGTACTTGCGTATTTTGTTAACAAAATATGGTGCATGGGTTGTTTTGAGCGAATCTTTGCCCGTTTATATGCACCTGACGACGATCCTAATCAGCAGCGGCATTGACATAAAGTGCTGATACAGTTTCAAACACTGGAGATGTTTGTGTGTATCCCGATGCAGTTGAGAGAGAGAGAGAGAGAGAGAGAGAGAGAGAGAGAGAGAGAGAGAGAGAGAGAGAGAGAGAGAGAGAGAGAGAGAGAGAGATAGAGAGAGAGAGAGCGAGAGAGAGAGAGAGAGAGAGAGAGAGAGAGAATTTTAGCTGTCGAGCTAGGGCTGATGGATGGGCCTCTTCCCTTAAAGGCATCCCCAGTCCGGGATCCATTGGTTTCGGCTGGCTTTAAAGTTAACTATTAAAAATGAATGAACATTTTGAAAAGGAATGAAATAACATTTTAAAAGCAAGTGATTTTTCTAAGCCGCTAAGCAGAGGAGCGAGAAGGAAATATGAAAAAAGTCAACTTACCCACGCACGGTTGACATAATGTGAATTTCGCATAATATTTTTGGTCTCACTACTTAAATGAATAGCGGCCAGGTAAGGTTTAACACGGACAATTGTGCTTTCCGAATGCAAGTTGGTGGTAAAGCAACAGTTACTGCTCCCCTGTGGTCCCGCAGCTGATGTTCTTCTTGCACGGAAAGCCGGTCTCGTATTATCTGCTAGCGTCATCGCTCTAGAAATGATGGGAAAAGTACACAATCGGAATGGAAGTGCTGTAGGGAAGTTATGTAAGATTTCGAACAGCTTATGAGGTTTACTGACACACATCATCTACGTATTCATTATTCACGCACCGCTGATTTCTTTCTTAAGATATGGGGATTGGAGGTAAAATTGTTTTTTATCTGCCATCTACTATCCTCAGCGCACTAAGTGCTTGGAAGAACGCCCATGCAGTTCCGGCAGTATTGCTTCTGGTACCTTTCGTCTTTTTGCTCCTAAATACCACCATGTTTGTTGTTATTGTTTTGTTACCACACTCAAATATCATCGGGTTTTCACTATCTCTGATGACAAACGTAGCAAGGCAAAATACCGAGTCACTAAACCAGGCATGCATCAGAATCTATGAACATAAGCAAAAGCAGGAACACAGCTTCAGCTAGACAAACATTGCGTTCGGACCATATAAACCTGCCGCAAAATAATTGGCGTGGCCGGTTTTTACGTCGTACCCACGTGCGCGTGTTCCGCTAATGCCAACGCAGCTTCTCCAGACTTCATACCAGAGTCTTTCAATAATATCAAAAACTGTTCATACGTTATATCGGGGGATATCGTGGAATCCGAACCTCGCCTCGTCGCGAGCCTTCGTTTCGTCGCGTAACCTGAGTGACCCCACGAAATAATATCAGTGCTTCCGTGCATCACAATTTACGCCCAAAAGAGGATTTTGTGATTCACCGACTGCGACGGCTTGAGTGAGACAACAAAGACAAGAAATGAAAGAATGAAGGAAAACCTCACTAACTATTTTTCCCGCGTTGCCTATTCCCATTTCCCACTTGAATAGCAACATATTCAATCCGCGGAGTGCACTAAACATCCACCGCTATCCGCCCCAGTGAGAGCTCTCGGCAGATTTATGCAATCATAGCCGCCGCCTTAGTGTCGCAAACACTGCTCGTTGGGAGCCACATCTCCGTCAGAAAGAACCGAGAGGGAAGAATACGAAAAAGGCAGGGAAGCATAGCTCAACGGACGAGAAGCCATGGAGGCTGTGCATGAGAGATTGGAATCACGTTAAGGAGCATCCATAATTGATTCCACTAAGCGGAAGTACCGAAGTGTTTCTTCCCTCGCTGCTTGGTCTAGTACGTGGCAGCGCGTGGCTTCAGTCTGGCTACCGTTCGGGCTCTCAACCAGCGGAAGTGGCTGCAACCTAAGTACGGCACGTTAACGTTAGTGTCCTCTAATGCGCGGCAGCCCGGCGGTCGTCGTTAGGGAAGAAACCATTTATACCCATCCTTTATGTTTTCCACGTTTTTCCCTCCCTCATCTCCCTTGCTCTCCAATCCACTCTGTTAGCGTTTTTCTCCTCTTCCATCTGCGTCCCTCTCTCCTGTTTTCCGTACGATCAAGCAGACGCGTTCTGTGCTTCCCCATCTACTGCAAGAAACTGGTTGATTCCTCTGCCTTAGGAAATGGTAAAACGCGAAAGTGAAATGTGCAGCGAAATCTACAGCTGAGCATGATTTGCGGGTCGGCGGCTGTCTTGTTGGTGTGCTTGGCGAACGACGTCCTGCTGGTGAATCACTTTGGGAAAGGTGTACTGGCGTCATTTCCGTGTTGAATATGACGTCCGTGAAATCTTGGTGTATCCTGGCAGAAAACACTTTCGCGCTAAAATATAAAACTCAAAACCGAACAACCCTTAGTGTTACGTACTCTTAAGTACTAAAAGTTGCTTCCCCGCAAGGAGATCCTTTGAGCAGGTTTGTACCCTTTACAGGCCACTTTCTTCGTTGCAGTGGCGTCATTTCCGTGATGGATATGACGTCAGTCAAATCTTGGTGTGTTCAGGAATAAAACACTTTCGTGTTAAAACGGCTAACAGCGGTGGATGAATTATTGAAACTCAGGTCGATTTGAAGCTGACGGGAAGCGCCCTGAAAGGTCACCTGTCACCGTGGTCTTCACCTACACCATTTTCTTCCGGAGAATTATTTTACGTGGCTTTGTCTAGCCTTGAATCTTAAAGAAGCGGTGGCGGAAAATAAAGCGAGTGAGGTGCTAGGAATCCATTTGCAATAGAATGCGAAAAGGGAAAAGGCAGAATGAGAGAAACGGCTGGCGAGTGCTCCTTGGATGGCAAGTAGGCTGGAATGTGCTACAGCTGATGTCAGAATACCAGATACCCTCTGTCAGATAAAAGAGAAGATCGGGTGGCATTGTCGCCTCTTGTTGAAGGCTGTGGCTCTGGCTGGCAGAAAATTATAGTTTCTTTTCGTTTTTGTTTTTGTTGCCTTTCTCATCATCCCCCCTTCCGCTCCCCTCGCCCCCTACCATTACAAAAATTTATGACAGAAATGATGTGTCTATTTGGGTGTCTCCGCTACATCTTTATTTCTAATAATACAGCACTTCAAACCTTGATTCGCTTCCATGTGTATTGTGTGTATAGGTTTTCGTAAAATATCTTTGAACGGCAGGTCCTACGCGTAAGATGTTTTCTCATAGAAGTAGCTGGTGCTGCCGTCGGAAGAACTGCGAGCCCCAAACGGCCTATTTCTAAGGTATTCGAAATTTTGATGACATTATACAACACTTGCTGGGATTTATACCAGCAGTGGGTTCTGCTGCACGCGTTTTATTCAGAAACTTGATATTTTGGATTTTTTTTAGTAGAGCTCATTTTACAGGTTTCACCATATTTTAATACAAGGATAAGAACTGCCACGGCTTATTAGCAGTGTGCATTCAAGAGCGAAGAATGCTAGTAAAGAACTAAATATGCAGTTTAAATTTTAAACACGTCTAACATTATCTTGCATTTTTCCAAGCAGCCCTTTACGCCAGCTATAACTTCCGCGTTCACACGCCCAGTTCCAAGTTGTCCCAGTTTTCCAAGCCCACAAATAAAGCTTATGTTTCCCGAATGCACACTTCTTAAGATAAGTTTTTCCTGTATACCATCAGTTTCCCCTATAGTTTTCCTGTGGTTGTTTCCAATGTTGTTGCCCTTCGCACTACTTGCAATGGAACAACTGCATAATATCCGATTGGGGGATGCATCAAGTACGTATCTGCTTTTAACCTACATCATTTGTCGTCCTGCTGCTTCTCAGTGGTTGGAACATTAGTTATGTGACAAGGGCGTGCATTCCTGTATGCTGCTTCACTTTCACCAAGGTGGAGTGTGCCTCGTTTTAGCCAGAACGCGTAGCTGAAAAAATATATGGAAATCCTATACACAGAGATTGCAACTTCTGGAAGATGGCGAGGTTCAGTTGAATTAAATGCTTTACAGGAAGGCAAAATTTATGGTGATTTATCACCACTTGTTAAAAACCTGGGAGCTTCTGGGCATCATTCTTAGTAATCCGACTGGAAAGTAACTATCAATTGATTGCGGGTCATAGGGCCTTGAGTCCTAATGTCCATCATAAAAATGAAATTTCCAGGCAGATTTGTTGTTACGGTTTATAACGGCGCATATTTGAACGACCAGGACAAAAACCAGCTGCAGGGGAACAGTCTTTCATTAATCTTACTATTACGACTACCACCACTGCTAGTAATAATATATGTTTATTCATAATGACATAACACAATTTCGTTGAAGCGTACAATATCGCCCCTTTAATCGTATTCTGTCGAACTGGCACGAGACCAGCAAATCAGCAAGTGAGGCGGGAGCCGAGGTGGACCTGTTGGTCTGATGGCTGTCACTGCTAGTGCGATAGCGCAGTTGTGTGTGAAGCGAGTGGGACGCGATAAGATCCTATGTATATAATGAATACGAGGTGTGGTGAAAGGAGAGAGGGTTGGGTCAGGTTGAGCCATAGTTGCGGCTTCCCAACATAAGGTACGGGACAGATTGGAAGATACCGTCTACTGCCACGTAAAACATGAAGATACTGTAGGCAGGCCTGGCGATCTAAAGAGATGAAGGCGAGCATTTTATTGGGTTATGAGGTGTTATCAGAAGCTCTACCTTGTGGCAGGCATCCTTAGTTGAAGATTCCTTGGTGTCCGTTGGCCTTCCGGGCCCGCTCCACCAGACGTTGCTAGTCCGAGGGCTCAGACCTGGTCTGCTGCTCTATGTGTTGAACGTTAGGGTCGTACCACAGGGGCGTAGCCAGAGGGTGTGTTTCGGTGTCAGGCCACCCCCCGAGATTTACCGCGCGCCGCATCCCTCCTTCGCTCTTCTGTTTGCCCTAGTTTTCGCCTATGCTATAAATGTAATTGATACACTATGATGCAAAAACAAAAATAACAAACGAGTATACTAAGGGGGTGGGCACACGATCCTTCGTTTGTTTTTTTACTGGCGGCGTTATCACCTCCCCAAAAATATTTCTGGCTACGCCACTGTGGTACAGGCTTGTCCAGAGAACGGGCATACCAGGGGGAGTGCTTGGGTGGTCGCCTGCACTTGAGCTCTGCCGTGGATGCGGTTGTGGCGAGGGACCCATACAAGGGTAATCTTGTAGGAAGGATGGGGGCCGAAGAAGTGGTAAATGGTATCAGCGGGGTGATAAGGAGCGGTGGGTCAGTTACATAGCGAAGCTCCTGTGTATCACTAAACACAAATATAAATATTGAGCTGTATGCAACAGCGAGCTTTATACAACCGTGATATACAACCACCGTGCGAATCATCAAAGAAGGGCGTACACTCACGAGTGAAAGGAAACATGTCCTATTATCACCTGCACTCAGCGCCACTATCACCATCATGCGGGAACAGCACCATCATCATCAGTGATTCCTAAACTGGAGCTTGAGCAGTGCCACGTAAGAGATCAAGCATGACCATGTGCCTGAGCGGTCGCTTGTCTTCGCCTCTCCCAGTTCAGGACGGGCTTACGCACTCTCAATAAATGTAAGAGGCCATATCACTTCACCGAGTCCACGACTCCTTCCTACATGTGATGACCGGGAAGTTCCGCACATGTGACCCGGACAACAGCGCCCCGCCATGGCGAAGTGGAGTTTGCCAATGGCAGACTTCGAGCCACGCTACCTGGGAGGTTGGTTTTCCAAGCTCGAGGCCACCTTCTGGCTCAACCACGTAACAGTGCAGCCTCTCAAGCACTCCTTACTCTAGGAGACGCTCCCGTTTCAGTTCTTCTGCGTCCTCGCCGCTCCCAGCGAAACTCTCTACGCCGGCCTTCACGCTGACGTGCTTGCGAACTACGGTTTCAGAGACGACCTATTTCGGCCCGCAGCAGAAGAGGTGCCCGCATGGTCGGCGCACGCTGCGCTACCGCGCATTGTACCCCCAGCACCTTCGCGTCGTCCCCTGCCACTAGTGTCAGCCCACTGGGTCCCATAATCAGCGCAGCAGCCGAACCTTTACAGACAGAACTTGAAACCCGCAATGTTTTAGATGACCACAGGGTACAGCTCGCCTCGCCCGCTGCTACCATCCCGTGCACGGATTCCGGTGAGGCACTTATCAGTGTCACCGCCACGTCCGTTGCAGCCTAATCCCCAGCTACAGCACCGTCACCCGTCATTTCAACTAGGACGTTAACATTATACCCTCCAATATGGCGGTCACAGCATGACTTGCGAGAAACGCACATCATGGCACCAGCCGCAAACCGCGACCAACTCACGTCACCCGTCGTGCTGCCGTCAACACCAAAGTCGTATAATCGACAGCGTGAAGCCACCAACCGTGCCGACTATATTTTGGCCTCGCAATCACCAGACGTACGCCCAAAAATCTGTATTGAAGAGTACGTTGACAACGCATCTGCGAAAACGGCTCTGTCTGTATCCCTCCGAGAGCTATCAGAGCCGCACACGGCAGAAACACACGTCGACCTTCACGAGTGCTCGATGACGCCACCAGTTTAGCATGCTTCTTACATTTGGTGCCGACGCCGCTATCAATGTCGCATACATCCACCACAAAGGCGAGTTTTGTGACTGGCACAAAAGGGACGCACACCCATGAGAAGTCTGTGCCATGTATTTCAAGAAACATCATTGGCATGCGCGCTATCGACAACGATTTTTGCTCCAAGCTGGTCCTCATCGGTGTTCCGGGACCTGGGCGTGCCGCTTTAGCCGCGGTCACAATGAGTTCATACCATGGTTTGCACTTGGGACCTGCAGAAAAATATTGCATCCGAAACCGTGCTTGAAAATTTCTCGTGAAGGGCGTAAGATTCTTCGTACCGATATCCGAGCGCCAGTGTGCACGCATCGCGGAAGGCTGCTCAACAAGAATCGCCATCTCCAATACACAGTGGGCATGGCTCGTGCCGCTTTCAAATCAGGACTGCTAGCCCGTGCGCGAACTAATCTTCTTCTCCACCACCAGACAAGACAACCTGAGGCACATCTGCTCACAGGACCCTCCCACTGGACTGAATAGGACATACTAACGACCTAAAACACGGGCAAACCCGTGCTAAAGACAGCTTTACATAGTTTTTTTTGTTCACTCTGCATGAAGCGTGTTATATGTCGTAGCTAACTTCGCGCAAGGGGGAGCCCTCTTGTGGCGGATTCACTATCGGAATTACGCTCCACTATCACCAAGAGCGGACTACACCATAATCTGCAGCGGTGCCTTAGCTGGAGGGCGAGCAGTGCATCGCGAGAGGTCGAACATGATCGTGTGCCTGGGCGGCACACACACACACACACACACACACACACACACACACACACACACACACACACACACACACACACACCACAACATATATAATATATAATATATATATATATATATATATATATATATATATATATATATATATATATATATATATATATTATGTGTCGTGCGTGCGTGCGTGCAGGAATCTCGCAACAGCCACCACCGATGCCTCGAACTACAGAATCAATACCTCACAAAAAACTGGTTCGGCCATCGAATGCGTCATGTCACGGGAAGAAGGGAATGCTACACTGCTCCTTCATCTTATCGGCTATCTGTTGACTGTTCTCGATTTGAACAAACCAGAGAAATGTGAGGCGTGCAGATAAATACCGTGTTGCGTGTAAATTAGGGTCTGCGAAATAGAGAGTGGTCGGTCGCTATCCCGCTGCCCATAACGATCCGCCATGAGAAAGGTCGACCGAACAGAAACGAATCCGCGATCAACTTTCTTTTGAACCCCGATCAATTATTTACATGTACGCCTTTGAAACACAAGGACGTGCCTAATCTAAGCCAGAGTTAAACAGTGACAGCCCAGTACGTGTACGACTTTGAGCTGGAGGAGTTGACGTTGGTTATTTTGTTCGAACAGCATAAAAAGACAAATAAGGACAAGAGACGCAAGAAGAGTCGCGGTACGGCACTTCTTTCTTCTTCGTTCGCCCCGCATAGTCCTTTTCAGCTTAGTGAACAAATATTGGGGTTTCCTGTGGACACAGTGGCGCGCTATTTATTGCACCGCCACTGCCCCGCGGAGTTATTTTTCCGCGTTGTTCTTTTTCTCTTCGTCGTAACACAGGAATTGCATTGGTTCATTATCTCCCGCTCGATGTGGTTTGTTGTCTGGGCGTTTCCCCGTAGATCTACATGACGACTTCTGCGAAGTCATATTTACCCTCGAACAAGAGCGAGGGCCTAGGGAGCACAGATAGCACGGCAGCAGTGTACTATCGATTACCGGTAGTAGACAATTTGTCAGACAAGGCTAGCCCCACTACCGCTATAAGTATACGATCTTTTCAGAACTATGGTTACGTCACAAAGGCTGAAAACCACATTATAAATATTGTAGTTGTCGTGAGAACTCAAAACTTCGGCAAAATGTTTTGAGTAAGATGTTTCATCGTTTCACTGCAAAGAAGAAAAGGGCGCTAAACAAACGTAGACGAAGAAGGCACGAATTAGGATGGCACCTGTATTCTTTCACCTGTCTGTCTTTCGTGTCTTCATTTACGCCCGTTTAGCGCCTTTTTCTTATTACAACTCTTACAAAAATGGATTTTGAGTTTTAATCCAGTTCCTATTGAGTTTTTATTGAGTCAATAGAAACTTGATTCAAACTCAATTGGCTATTGAGATGTGTCAGTAGGAAGTCCAAGAATTTGTATTGAGAAAACGCAACACAAAACCAATTGACACCAATCTATAGAAACTCTTTAGAGGACCAATTGACAGAACTCATCAGGCTGAAACATACACTTTGAAGGGCTGTTTTTTTCAGCGCTGCCCACTGTGTCTGTGGAATTCTATCATAATAGAACGACTAGGTTACTTTTATGCTTTTTTATTCTACATTAACATTTCTATTGAGTGCAGTCAATAAAAAGTCAACAAGGTTTTAATAGACAAAACTTAACAGAATGTCAAATGGCTTGGATTAATTGAAACTCTACAGAATTTCCACTGATAAAAATCAAGTAAAATTGATAGTCGAGCTAGTTGTTCAACATACATTGGTGAAATTTATACCGGTGTCCTTCTTTCTTGTCCATGTTTTATGGTTCGCGCTTTTTTTTAACAGTGATAAAACTCCTTTGGGTAATTCGGTAGCCTTTACCAGCAACATCTTTGCCCAAATAATAGTTATACCTGGCTAAGTGGGAAAACCGATTATATTGGACAATTTCTGAATGAATTTCCTCAAATACTGCCGCAACATGGTTTGCACAAAACAATGGAGGAAAAAACAGTGACAAAACTCTAGTGACTCATCTCTTCTGGCAGGTGACTCCGGCGGAATCGTTTCCTTGCTGTAGCTCAGCTGATTTTCTTCTTTATACCTTAGCACGCATTGACATAATGGGTGAGATATCTCCACTACTGCTAAGCTTCCGCTTTGACGCGCTTTAGCGGCAGTTGAGGTATTCGAAATCAGTCTTCCGGGAGTGTTCGAGCGGAATCATGCATCGAGCGGAATCATATCTCGGCCGGGAAAAAATGGAAAAGCCGAGGGGGGGGGGGGGGGGGGGGGGGGGGGGGGGGGGGGGGGGCTGGGTGGTGGCGGCTACACATCTCGGGTCCCAGTGCTGGGGACAAAAAGAAGAGTCGTTCACTCTCCCTACCTCTCTCCCACGCATACAATTGCTGTAATACGTTGTGTTCCGGGTGTGTGTGTGTGTGTATGTGGGGGGCGGGGGGGTGTAGATTTAAAAAGCGATTTCATCTGCTACATCTACAGAAGGCATATGTGACATCCCATCCTACAGCGATGATTCAGTGTTTTTCTGTGGAGTCACGTACTAACAGCGCTGTTTTGCAGAAATGAATACTTATCTCAAAAAGCCAAACGCTACAAGAATATTCCACTGACAAAAATGCGCCTATACATACTCAGAAAAAAAGACGGCAAGACGTTGGTGTAAACCACTACACGTCGAAAAAATAACAACTAAATTTTTGTATACAGCGAACTTTTAAAACAACACTTCAAATCAAGCGAACGCAAGCTTGGCCTCATCGTCGATACTGGTGAACGTCATTAGGGTAGCCAGAACTCCAGTTATCCCTCGCATACCCCGCCATGGTCTGAGCCCAAGGACGCGAGTTCTATTCCCCGTCGCGGAAGCCGCTTTTCTGTTGGAGGCAAAAAGCGAAAACACCAATGTGTTCGAGATTTCGGCGCACGTTAAGATACCGGAATCGGGAGGTGAATTCCGGAACCCTCCACTACTGCGCGCCTTATCGCCAGTGTAGCGTCGGCGCCTTAAATTTCGTAATCAAACAAATCAATATCCCTCGGATACATAACTTTCTTTGAGCATACCGTGAACTGTCTACGATAACAACTGTAGAATTCCAGTGTGGAATACAGAGAATTCCTCAAGGAGCAAACGCGCATCTACGTTGTATTAAAACCGGTGAAAACAGTGCTTTTAAGGCAAAAGAACTCCGTACTCGTAAGCGGAAGAGGCTTTCAGTCGAAGTCACCGCCGCTCACACGAACTAAAGGAACACACGAAAAAAAATATGAAGAAAGACAAACTGAAGCTCTGATTAACAACTCATCTTTACTGCACAGGTCGACACAAAAAGAAAGAACGAGCCTGACATTGCTTCACGTCACTAGAAAAACGAAAAAAAAAAGAGAGAAACTGAACAAATAAGTGAGCTGGCGTGCCGCTTGTTACACTCCGAACCGCTCTCTCGCTAACAAAAGTATTTCTTTTAATGATGTCAACGCGTCCATGGACTATGTTTCTCAAACACAAGCGCCTCGCAAATATCCTGAGCCCGCGAGCAGACCACGAACATCGAAGCTGTTTTGAAAGATTGGACTTTCCAGAATTCTTCCGTCCTCTCTTCAGCTGCCGTTCGCCGAAGCGCGGAAGGGCGCGGGCGCCCGGACAGAAAAGACATGTGCCATCCACCTGCACACCCGGCGATAACCAGTTCTTTTGGTCCCTATGGCACCCTCCCACTCTAAGCTTAAGTGACCGTGCTGTCGCGAATGTCTAGTACGCTGCGTCACCGCTGCCGCCGGTGGCGCTAATAACCAACCTCGCGACCTGGCCGGAGTTCGGTTACCTTCAATATAATATTACTGCTGCTAGAGGGGTTGGTAATAATTCTATAAAAAATAATCGGAAATATTAACATAGGACTCACAAGCCCCCGTCAATTTTTTTAATATATCGTGTCAATATGTTCACGCTCGAGTTTCACAAGAATGCGTACCTGTGGCATAGCTATCGCAAACCAACTTCAAATCAAGCCAAAGTCGCTTCTTCGCAATCCCGGATGTGCACCCGCACCAGCGCGGTGCGGTCGTTCTCGCTGTTCTGTGCAAATTTACCGCTTTGCTCGTGTTGTTGGCGATTTATGCGCCGTGTGCGAATCTTTTCAACGAGCATCGAAGGTCAGACATTGCAGTGCAGCTGGCGATACATCGAATTTATTGAAGGAAAAGCCATCGTATGCGCTCTTCTACCGCCGGTGAACATCAGTTGTGCTTCCGTGTTGTGTCTGTACGCTGTGATCGTCCGGTGAAGAAGCTTGCGAAGTGAGGTGTTACCATCCCTGTTAGCAACGCTTTCAAATCCGTCAAATTCACCTCGCTGGGAGCGACGTTGTTATAAGGGAAGTTCGTTCTTTCTGAGCGCTCCTGTAATTTCATCGTGACTGACGTTGTGCAGACCTAAGTGAATGGCTATACTCGCGACTTGGTTGTTTGTCACTATACAAACAGCGTTTTTATGCATGCCGTCTTGTGATCGACTTAAAGGGTATGATTTCGCGTGTGCTATATTTGTAAGTATCTTAAGCTAATGATCTAACAAACCTTTGAAGGCAAGTGACGAATGAATAAAACCCCAGACGCAGTGCCGCTAAAGAACGGAGCAGCAGCCCTGTATTACCTATTACGAAGTCTCATAAAGAAAAGAACACCATGATTAAGGGAAATAAAATCTTTGACGAACGAAGTTAATGAAAATGGAAAAAAATGAAGGAGCTCGAATCGAACAAGTGCCTGTGGGATCAATAACAGATGCACGAACACTGCGCCATGCAAGCACACCTGACAGCGCTAGGCTGAGAGGCAGAACTACCAGTCACAAACAGGATAGTGTATTCAACCAGTTGGGAGACGTGGCGATAAAATATACTTACAAGCTAAAGTGCTGGCCGCCGGCAATACATTTGCTTCCTAGTTTGAACGATTGTTTGGAGAAAGAGCGTTCCTTGAGTGCAGAGCAGTGACACAGGTGACAAACGTGGCCTAATACGTACTTCATTCCAGCTAAAAAATAATGCCAAAGAATATAACAAATTCATTGAATGCTTTTCGAAAATAGTGACTATGTATCCGCAGAAGCTAGGGTTTGAACCCAAAGCATCTTTGCACAAGTCTGATGCGTTACCTTGACACCCTAAAGGCAAGCAGACACTTTGGCTTTAAAACCAATGGAGAAAAAAAACGTGCTGCATAAGTATTACTTGGAAACAGACTGCACACTGTTGTCATATATTAGTCTTTTACCGCAAAGTGCTAATTCTCTCCATGTATTTTACCGTGAATTTCTCATTTGATAATTTTTGTCTCAGGTGCTAGGCAGCTTGTGCTAGAACATGCACAGGCGTCAAACTTTGATACTGATGAATACCGGTTTTGACTTAAGCACTTGCTCGACTTGCTAGCATAAATTGAAATCTGCCATTGCTTCTAATCACAACCTGCTGACTGCCTTTCTCGGAGCAATTTTCAAGAAGTTGGGCTGAATGTAGTGTGAGTAATAGAAAAATCACTGAATAACATTTTGGCTGAACGTGGCATCAGACGTGCCACTGACTGATGCTACACCGGCATTGCGCGAGGGCTTAGTCAATCTGGTGTGACAGATGTTCTGCCTCTAGGAATTATCCAAATAATTGGTCCGCACGATATCACTATACTGTTTTAGTGCTGCTATTGTATAGAAAATCTCGCCAAGCGAAGGAAACATCGGGTTCTCCTTATGTGTAAACTGGCATCAGACGACTTGTTATAATGGGATACTCCCCTGGCATTGTTACGATTAAGGCAAAAATCTGGATATACCCGCCTCTCATATAATCCCTTTAAGCTGCTGCTTAGTCCTACTTGTTTGTTAAACATACTTCAAGGCACACGTTACAAGAGTGTGAGAGACTGCGAAATTCAAGTTACGTATTTTTTTCTGTCACGGTTCATGTACTTTTCCACTAGTCGGTAAGCACAAAGTATTATGCGCTCATCCATTCATAAAGCCATTTGCAGTGATTGCTTGTTGCAGTAACTTTAGTTTACAGTACCACCTGACACTATTTTTTCAATCAAGGCTACAGATTTGTATACCAGTTCATGCAAGTTGACAGTTTTTTAATTTTGTTTTATGACATTTCAAGCATTGAAATTTCATAAAACGAAATACACAGGTTGACAGGTATGCCTTTGGACAGGTTTGGGGTTTCTCCTTTCAGGTAGTGGCTCAACCAGCCTTGACAAGCCTATGTGGATTTCTTTTGGGCCTGAAAGATGTGGAAGACACGATAACGAGCCCATGCGGGTGATTTTGCGGCTCCCTGCCGGCCTTGAAAACATAGTCGTTCCTTTAGATTTCAGGCGCTGTAATGCGGAAGGCTTTCAAGTAAAGGCATTCCACTCCCTACCCATCGTACAATTAATTGATGTGGCTAGCTTGCCTTAAGGCATTAAACCTGAAAAAAGCTTATACATTTGTTGAACTGCTGTCTCCTTGCTTTGCTTCTCCAAAAATACAAACCATCTAACATAAAATAGCAAGCTACTTAGACCAGCATGCTTAATGAAGAAGGGATGCAATCATAATTTCGTACTATACTGGTGCAAACGAACAAGTCTGTTTCTTGTTGTAGTTTGGAGGCTAAACAGTCAACTAGCCAAGTTGACCCTGCGAGGCTCCAGTCCTCCCGTGATGCTTTCGTGAGCAATAAAGCAAGCTTTACCATGAAACAGCTCACTATTTTACCTGCTCAATGCACACCTTGATGACAGTTTTTAGAATACCGTATTGTTGCAATATTGAAGCGGACTCAGCATATATTTAGTACAGTCAACTGAACTTTACGACGCAATTGTTGAAATACCTTGATAAAAAAACTGAAATGAAATCAAACGAGCTGTCTTAATTATGCTCAATAGGTTTCATTTGACATTTTTCAACAGGAACTCAACAGGAGAATCAATAGAGAGTCAACACGCAGACTCAACTGGAACTCAATAGACTTTTCTCAACATACTTTCAATTGATACTTCACAATAGGAACTCAACAGGAACAGTGTATTGAGTCAACAGAAAGTCAATTGGAAATCAACAGACATGTTGGCTATGGTCAATAGACTTTCAATTAAAACGCGGCGGCCAATTTTCAACGAGAACTCAATACAAAATTCTATTCAAAGTCAACACAATGTACTGAGTAAAGTCAATGAACTTTCCATTCAATCTGGTCAACAATTTTTGTAAGGGAAGTGAATCGAAACCTTCGGCGCAATAGTAGGTTGTGTCCATTGTGTCAGTGTGAGACAAAACCCTCAGTTCTCCGAGAAAGCGGCATGATTTCGTATAATCACTACGTGATTGCGGCCGTTTCGACACAAACCAACGGAAAGGCACCATTCAACGGGTTGCTTGTTTGAGAACCCATTCTTCCGGCTCCCTACTTCCAGGAGGTTCCTGCTTTACGGACAGGAGGTGGAAATGCAATGAGGGCATTAGCGAGGCATTGGGGTGCGTCGTTAAGAGCCATTTATTGACCACGCTGAGCCAGCTACTGAGGCGGCTCTCATTTCTTGGTGTCTGGTGGTATCCTTCACTCCAGGTGATTTGGAGTGAAACCAAAAGCAATTATTTGTGCCGTACTGTCTTTTTTGTCTCAATTACGTCACTATTGCTAGCCCCTGCGATTCGTTTGATGACTTTCTTTTCCGCCTTCCTACGATGCCTATGTTCTTTCTTTTATTGCGAAAGAATTGCATGTGGCACAAGACACAAAATATACAAATACACTCCCGATTGCCTATCGTCTTGGCTGCTCTTTGGTCGTGCCATCAGAACCCACTCATATTGGAACCATCTAACTTCTAAATGTACCCCAGCCTCACGCTGATTGTTTTAATTGCAATTCTAATAACCACACAAGCATTTACGCGAGTGGTGATTGCAAAAGATTCTGCCTCTTACAATATTTGTATCCTTTATTCAGTCAGACAACCACATATAGCTATTATACCACATATGTGGGTATACCACATATGGATATACTATGTGTGGGTATACCACACATACCCACATATACATATACATACGTACGTACAGTAAAATTCGTTAATTCGCACCGTAAGGGGACGCCATCTCAGTTCGAATAGTTCGAAATAATGCAATTTCAAACTAATCAAGAATAACAATAACAGTACACTGCGATTTTGAAGTGAAACATTTGTTTCTTGAAAAATCCCGCGACTGTGGCCTCTTTTCGGCCCTAGACGTGACAGTTAGCCCTTTTTGCTCCATGAAATAAATGTGCGGGAAAGATTCATCTTCGCCTTATTGAAAACTGAAGAAGAGACGCGGAGAATTCTATCCGGCCATGACTTTTGAGCGGACGCCACAATATGCTTAGTTCTCCTCCTCCTTGGTAGGGTCTCGGCATGAATACAGCAGTGTCGTGTATGGGTCGGAGACAAAAACAGCACTAAGAATGCTCCAGCCAGTGCTGCATCTCGGGCTTCGCTTTCATGTTGCGCTTTCCGCACTAGCCCTGTCGAGAGTCTGTATGTAGAGTGTTACGAATGGAGCCTAAAGCATCAGCGGGAGTATGTTGACTTGCTGTATGCTTCTAAAATAGTGTCTCTTACCAATCACCCTTTTAATCCTGTCATTAACGGCACATCACCATTACAACTCTTTTTAAACAGGTCATCTATTTCTTTACCTTTCTCTCTTAGAGTGATGGAAAGAGCTTCTCAACTCCAGGTCCCCCTTTAGAAACGCACAAGACACTCCTCTATAAATTAATTCCACCATGGCATCTCCGCCCTATATCATGCGGCCTGTCATTCACGCAAGCAGAAAAAAACAAGGTACCCCGCAGCGGGATTTTGCCGCACTTCCTGCTCCTGCAGGACAAGTAGGAGTGCGCCGAATTTTTCAGCGACGCGTCGAAAACTTCTTGTACAGTCTCTTGTGTAGCGCACGGACCAAATTTCAGCGTCAGTAAAACAATAATTTTCATTACAGCATTTACACGGCAGAGGCGTATGGCATCTTACTTGTATCAAATCACATCTTCATGAATAAAATTTCCAAGTCCATCGTGCACACAGAATCCCTAAGCATTCGGCAGGCACTGTCATCAGGAAGTTCGTCCAAAAGCTATGTGATCAATGTTTTTTTAAATCTTTCGATGACTGAATATGCCTCAAATCTTCAAGTAACTGTATTCTAGGTACAGGGCACTGTGAATTTCCTGGCAATGAGGGTGCCCATCAAATGGGGGCTGCTGGCTGCTGTCATTGATACATACAGTTGGCATACCAACAGTACCTTTCACTGACCTCAAACCACACATCAGACAACAGATTCGGAACACATGGCAATACACTGGAGTCAACAAGCAGGCAACGAACTACACGTAATAAAACCACAATTGGGACGCTACACAACTGACTCACACAACAGATACACTGAAGTCGCCCTGGCTAGGTGCGGATAGGCCACACACATGTAACGCACTCCCACCTGCTCACTGTAACTTCGGGACCCATGTGCAGCAGGTGTGGAAAGGGCCTATCCATTGTCCACATCCTAGTGACATGCAAGTCACTTGACACAACACGACATAAACATTTCCCTCAACGGTACAAATGACATATTCCAGTGCACGCATCATACTTTTTAGCCGACAAACCAATGTTTTTAGTCAACGTGTTCTGAAGTTTTTAGCTGAGATAAAATTTCTGCAGTTCTTGTCATATCACGCGTAATCATCCTGGCCCTATACATCAGTCACCTAAATTTTGTTATGTTCCGGTTCACTTTGCTTAGACACAAGTTTTAGTAATTACAGTTGTATCACTTATTCAATAACTCGTTCTTTGGCGCTCTTTGCCCTTGTTGGCCTTGCGCCATTAAAACTCATACCATCATCATCAGTTCTCGTCCCCTCGTCGCCGTTGTGCGCTTCTGACCTGAGATATGATGCCCTCATCTGTCAGCCCACCACACACACCTTTCTGCTTACGTACTCCTCGACATAGGTGGCAAAACCACGTCTTTCAAAATGTGCGCCATGTAAGAATTAGATCGGCTTTATATTATTTTGCCTTTATGCCTTTATGTTTTACGCGGACTGATGTGCAGACACAGGATCTCTTCTCTGGCCGTGTGCCAGGTACCAAGGCACCAGAGCGGTGGTGCATAGTTCAAATTATCCGAGGGGGAACTTTCTCGGGTTTCAATTAACTGGCTTCTTTATACATAAATTTCTATGAAAATTGGCCAGTCCACATGGTAGAGTTCGAATTACTCATATATTTGAAATATTGAAGTTCTAATTAACGAGATTTTTCTTTACATGAGAAATATTGTTACTTTTATTGCAAACACATTTTAAATAAATTCTCTTCATTTAAGCCGAAAATCCCATGGTCACTCAGTAGCTCAGAAAGGTTCTTGAGGGTAAACAATATGGAAAACATCAATTTATAGGAGAGCAGGCCACCTGTATGTTTTTTCCTGAACAATCTGCAATGAGGGCTTTTATTGCAACAATTTTTGACTCCCAATGACGCAGTCCTATCACAAGAAGGTACAACTTCGTAACATCACTGTTTTTTCTCCTAACGATATAAACTGACTGGTATAGTTTTTATGTATCGGTATGCTGGCGCACTAATGAGAACTCCAGACTCCCGGCATCTCCTGCCGAAGTTTCCCTCTAGAGTACAATCACGTGCTTACGCCGTCCTCCAACACGGGATAAAAGCCATGCCGGATGCTTGGAATTCTAGTCTTGTTCCACTTCTCTTTGTCGTCACCGAGTTCGAGTGCCTGTCCCATCAGCACTGCCTCGAGTGCCTGGATGTTCACTGCTCCAGTGGCTTCCGCTGGGTCACGTCTGAGTTTCCAAGCACGCGTGCGTCCTTGTTAAGAGACGCCACTGTAAACAGCTTGAGAACACGAAGGCGGGAATATGCATGCTGTCGAAGGTCCCTCATCAAGCTTTATATCGTTCTTCTCAGCACGAAAACGCCGTATTTTTTCCTTTCCTAGTTTGTCCCAACGTAATGCAAGACAATATTTCCAGGTATTTTTGTGTTAGTCACGTATAGTAAAGGAGCACGTCATCATATAAGTTATTTAGCTTGAGGAAGAGTTATACTTTCTGCGCAGTCCCGCCGGATGCGAAATCTATCCTATTCTTTGCTTCGCCAGGCTATGATAATGTGAGGGCACTATGCTTTCCATGGCTTTGTGTACTTGACTTCAGCCAGACATGACGTTTTGTAGCACCATGGAACCTGATTTAAGTGGTGCTGCTAATAACAGCGGAAATAGAAAGCAGCGACGGAAATTTAAAGCAGTAAAAGCGGACAATCTGCGGCATGATACGCAAAGTAATCTTCCCCTTAATCTTCTAAAAACGTTAGCAAAGAGTGAAAAGAATTTATTCGATGTGTGTGATGGTTGGATGGGCGGAGAAAAAACGGCGTACTTTCTTGTTGGAAGAAATTTTCTGGATGCACAAAAATGAAAACTTCCCTCCTCCAAGAACACATGCAGTAGTGACAGAGATAGAGGTCATAACAGAAACTCCGAGGAAACCTGCGCACTTCGTACGAGTTGTGAATGCTAAATTCATTAATCTCTAGCCCTCGACAGTTTTCTTTCCCACCCCTATGCGCATTCTGCACAGACGTAGTAACAATCACCGAACGAGAACGCAAACTCACCTGCCACAATGCTGCACATCATCTAGACCAGCACCAAACAAAAGCCCGTCATTTCACATCTCCTCGCTAACGTTCTTACTCCTCTCTCGTTGCGATGAGAAAGGCCCACCCTGGAAGCATAAAGTGCAATTCCGTGGCACCCGCTCTTCATGAAACGTAAGCAGGAGAAACATGCAGGCCAGATGGTTCCGCATGCCGGATGCTGGACGCCGGTCGCCGGCTAATTGATTCAAGGGGCCATTGAATGCTTTCGCCTTAAAAACGTGTCCTACTGCCTAACCCATCGACAACTTGTTCTTCTTTCAGCTCTAGCCACTAGACCACCCCAGTGGGCAAACATATACCAACGGAAAGAAAGCTGGTAATGGTGGCAGTTCGAATTTACGAGCAAATGTTTCGCTGGACCCATGTACGCGTGAAATTCCTTGGCAAAGTATTCTAACTACCGGCTCAGGTACGTAAATGGGTAGGAAGATGGTAGGTAGGTGGGTAGGTGGGTGGGTGAGTAGGCGAGTAGGTGGGTGGGTGGTCGAGTAGGTGGGTAGGTGGGTGGATGGGTAGGTAGGTAGGTAGGTAGGTAGGTGGGTGGGTGGCTGGGTGGCTGGGTGGTCAGGCGCAGGCAGGCAGGCAGGCAGGCAAGGCAGGCAGGCAGGCAGGCGAGTAAGGTGGGTGGGTAGGTGGGTAGATAGGTAGGTGGGTGTGTGGGTAGGTGGGTGGGTAGATAGGTAGGTAGGTGGGTGCGTGGGTAGGTGGGTGGGTAGATAGGTAGGTAGGTAGGTGCGTGGGTAGGTGGGTGGGTAGATAGGTAGGTAGGTGGGTGCGTGGGTGGGTGGGTAGATAGGTAGGTAGGGTGGATGGATGTACGTCAGTAGGAACTGGACTTTTTGGCTTGCTCAATGTCGGGCTCGTGCTGCAGATGTGCGTGTGGAATATTTTGAAGGTTGAAAACTTGCGCCTCCCGGAAACATCAAAGGCACGCAGGCATACCTATTAGTGCTGCGAAGATCGTCTGCTGCCTCAATTAAATTTCGGCCTGCGAAGCTCCGCCACATTTATTTTTTAGATGCAAAGCATCTTTTGAGCTCGCCTTGTCCCTCCGTTGTCCGGCGTCCACCTCACCTTCTCGTCCCCCTCTCCACGCCAGCTGTGATAACGCCGCTGTCCTCCTCGCCGCTCGGCTCGTCTCGTGCCGGCTCAGGAAGACACCGGCAACACTGTCGCTCCAGGAGTCCTTAAAGGGGAAGCGTGCTCGTCTCGTGCCGGCGCAGGAAGACACCGGCGACACTGTCGCTCCAGGAGCCATCTCATGGTCGGAGCTATGTCCCTCCCTTGTTGTTGCGCCGTCCACACCCCACTGCGCATGCGCGTCTCTCCTCCATTCTCCTCTCCTCCAGCTGTATAAAAGCAGGAGCGCGCGCTGCGCGGCGTTCAGTCTGCTCCGAGACACCCCCTGCGCCGGTTCTGCTCCGGTGTGGAACCTACATGGAACCCCCATGCTTTGCATCACCACATAATTCCCTTCGGGGAGATGGTGCAATTTTTTGGGTATCCAGAACGGGCGATGATAACACAGGACAAGCTGGAAAATTATTCTAGGAAACTGCATGAATATCTGGCCTCCATGTGCTACCAGTTGCCTTGATAAAGTGTTTTAGGGAAAAGGGGCGCAAACTATATGCCTCACACGTTATCCCCACTTCCTTTCTAGCTGTGGATCCTTCTGAGAGGATGTACTGAAACTGCGTAAGAACTGTGTTTCTTTGCGTCTATACTGTATGAATTTTTCTCGGGGGCCAAAAGCATAGGTGGCTTTAAGAACACACCTTAGAAGTGCGCAGGGAAACACAGTGAGAAACGTTTTCCACAATTCATTTAGCGCAGTCGGTGTTGCCTGCGGAACACGCTTTCCAGGGCAACAAAATAGAAATGGTAAGCAAATAAAAATAACGAAGCGTGACCTACTTTTACGCTTCGTTGCCATTATTTCCCGGTGACACCGCACCGACGATGACAGAGAAGGGAGCGAGGGGAACCAGCGGCGCGGGCTGCTTTATTTAAGAACAGAGCATCACTCTACCTTCCTCGTTTACTTTCATCCCTCCCCGGGTGGCTTTGCAAGCCCCTCTAAATAGGTTTCCGTGGTAGCTTGCCCGTAGCGACGTTGGGTAAAGCGCAGAGGCAATCCCGCCTTGATCAGTCAAAGGAAACGAGAGCGGTACATCCTGAACGCCTCGAAGGATTGCCCCGGAGAAAAGGCGACCAGCCTTCGTATTCCCGAACGGAAGTGGGGATGCAATCTAGAGAGAGCTGCCAGGGCGTCGGAAAACCGGAACGGTCTGGTCGTTTACGTAAAAAAGATTTATATGGAACACCCACTTAACGAAGCCTATCAACTTACGTATTTAAGGAAGCAGGCACCCTTCCTGTTCAAAGCGAACACTGTTGCGTGGCATGCCTTCGCGGCGCCTGTATGTCCTGGCACAGATTTTCAGAATAGGTTAGTGCACAGCGGGGAAATCTCTCTCAGCAAGTTCAAGCGCTAACCGCACTGACAGGTTTCGGCACCGCATAAAGGCTATGCTTATCTGCCCTAGCACCCCATTGTTTCTTAACTCGCCGCAAGTATATAGCGCGCGTGACAAGATACGCGCAACAGGGATAACAAGGCTACAACGCACATAGCTCCATCCTCTGGCGCAGCGGCGACTAATATGAAAGCTACGTGCTTTTTTTCTCATAATATCACAATAATCCGTTTTCCCTTTACATGCTACGCTCGCGTGCTTCATTGCGTGTCACAACGAGCGAAATTATCCGTTGTTCGGCCCTAAATGTTAGCGCGTAGTTTTAAGGTACCCGTGTCACAGGACACCCAGCGTCGTCGTCGACATCGACCGTGAGCGAAAAATCCCGTAGTGCAACCGCGCGACGTCCACTGAAACCACCGGTATTGTAACGCACTGCACCATCAATAGGCTTGTGAGCACAGGGGATGATATTGTTGGTGCATACTGTAATATTTCCCTGAGGGGAACTAAATACAGGAAGTCTAGGGCTGGCCGGGACTGCATAGCTCACAGCGGGCCGATCATCTGTTCCCTCGGTCAAGCCCTCCTTTTCATCAAGCGGCCGTGCATCGGCTCTCGCCTTCCAGTCCCATACGTGCGTCTACGTCGTCGTTCTCGCGGCCGGCGACATTGGGGTTAGCGCGTGGTATAGGAGAAGCGAATGCCAGAAAGTTAGTTTTCCTCCAGCAGCATCGTTCCTCTGGCCGAGTTCGGAAATTCAGACCACGACCGGCTTTATTGATAGAACCGGTCGTGATTCATACACCCGGCAACGTCAGGAGCTGCTCCAAAAAATGGCGTGGAATCAGATGTGGCAGGTTATCACCGCTTAGGAAAGTTTCACGGGATGGGAGGCCGACAACGCTATCTATCGTGTTCCACGCTGGAAGGCGAAGTGTAAAGTTTTATAGCGAAGCTGTCCTGCGCTGCGTTCCGACCAAAATTTTGTGCATTTGTCTGGTCGCATCAACAAAAAACACATGAGGTCTCTCCGAAGCTACTCTAAAAAGCTCTGTAGCAGACAATACAGCATAGGTTTCTTGGAAAAAATAATGCTGAAAATTTCTGCTAAGGCGGCTCTACTTTGTGGTGAGTTTCGTTTGCTGGTCCTAATTACGTACTTTATAATAAAGTAGCAAGTGTTACAGAATTCCCGTCAGGTGTGAATGCACGGCCGTCAAGAAAGACTGTATGATTACAGAAAACGGCTAAAAATATTGTTTTATTGAAACTATCGCCAAACAAATTGTATGACAATTGGCCGCTGAACCGTCTGTACCATTCTGGCGAGCTACATTAAACCTGTCATAAGTACTTAGTTCGCAGTGGAGCTGCAACCATTACAGAATTCCCGTCTGCTGTTACTGCATGGCCCTTTACAGAGGGAGTATGGTGGGAAAAACGGTTGTGACTTGTTTTTTCGAACCTATCTTGAGACACTATATATGATAATTAATTTAGAATTATTACTGAGGAGTTTATGCGTACATCCGGTAAAACGCTTGTCTATAACAGCGATTTCAACTTCAACCAGTTACATCCGAAAACTGCCGAAACGTACTCGTTCCAAACATGTCGGAGGCAAAAGCGAAGGGCTATGACTTCAGAATTCCGCAGTAGTTTAATTCAAATCCCGCTCCGGCGGGGCAGGATAGGGCTGAGAGTACGAACGCTGTGTTATAGACAAGCCTTTTACCGGCTGTACGTGCCTTTATTGGATCAATATAGCGAATCCTTATACAAAACACGATATAGTTATCCACCAATATAGCTTAGCTGTTCTTCTATCTGCAGAGTAGTAGAAAAGCTTTAAAGTTTTGAAACCCAGTTTTCCGCCTTCTTGGAAAGAAGGAGCGCCGTCAGTGAAGACCCATCGCCAACAGTGAGAGTACTGATAAACTTTACCGTCTTGCGACGCGTGCCTCTGATTCTCTGCTCAGTCGGTCACGACTCACGACAGGCGAAACAGATTAATGAGAGGTTCATACACGTGCCCGTCTACTTGAAAAGTTGATGGGTCTGCGCTTTAAACTGTCATGCTACCCAGTTGTGATGTGAATTTCTGCTACTAGTTCTCGAATAACCCGTCCTATTCAGCCCTTTCGTTGCCACGGCCACGCTTCCAACAAACATTGGAGCGGCCTTCGCTCAAGTGCAACCATGAGAAAAAAAATCACGGTTCGTTCCATAGCCTTTAAATCCAGGTTGTGCGAAACTTGATTATTTTTTTTTTCAATTGCTTGACAAAACAGGTGTAGTGAAAATCCTATCCCCGCAAAGAACCATCTGCTGTTTCAAAGTATGTCTTTTTTATAGCAACGCGTTATATGTTTCCTCCGCAATGGTCGCTTTATTGACACGTATGGACTGCGCCAGGAAGGGTGTTAAAGAATTTAGGCTCGCATTCATGCGGTCAAGGTGGTTGGCCAGCGAAACTGTGGGAATCACCTGCAACATTTACCCTACGTACTATTACAAATGACTGACCAAAATCAAGTAATTGCAACTTCGCAATTGTAATTGTAAGTCCGCAAGTAAATCTGCACTCACAAGTTGACGCCAATCCACGCCGTTAACGTGTTTGGCCAATGAAGCTGCGAGATTAATGCAGCGATTACCCTATGCACTATATCAAATGACTGACCGATGACAAGTAATTGTAAGTGCTCAATTGTAATTGGAATCGAGAGTGCACAAGTAAGTCTAACTGTGTACGGCGATAAGCAGACCACTTGCTTGTCGCATTGGTTAGGGCACGTCCTTGGTCCTCCCTGCGATGTAATGGGTACTGTACTACCGTCTCGCCCTGTCCACGAGCCGGCGCCGCTCAACTTGGTCTCCCACTGCTCCCGGGTCGGTCGAACACACGTTTGGGCTATTCGGGCAACCGCTGTGGCGCAATTCTTTTCACCAACGTTTGTTGGCCATCGGAAAGTAAAATGTGCACACACGGAGCTACGTCGGGTGGTTAGCCCCACTGCTTTGTCAAGGCGCCCAAAACGACACGACACAGGCCAAAGTAACGGGAAATAACACAAGTTACGATCCAAAGAATCACCAAGTGGCACGATTGTAATCGGAAGTTTTTATTGGGACCTCTAAAGCTGTCATTGGTCGCCATCTACGCGATTGAGCAGGTGCTTCTGACGGTTAATAATGTAGCGACTGGTTCTTACTATTATGATTATTACTATTTGATTGTTTTTGTGTTTGTTGGTAATATATTCATTATTGAAGAATAAAACATGCCTCAAGAATGCATTGTGCTGCCCGTTGATATTCCTTGCAGCAGAAAGCACAGCCAGAATTTGGGGTTAAGCATACAAAGCTACTATCAGAATACACTTGTATGGCCCGCCTAGACAAAAAAAAACAGATTTTTTTTTTGCTGGCGTGAAAGACGAGCGTTTGGGATACGGAATGTAGTGGAAGCAATTTTGAATTTCAGGAAAGGAGTGACAATCCAATAAACCATTCCCTTGTTCAACAGCGTCAGGTTTTGAAGCACTGTTGCTGCATCATGCTACTTCTTTTCTGCGCCGACTTCGAGAACGAAGTAAGCTACGCGAAAGAAAAAAAAAACAACTCGTTCACTAGTATGTCAGTTGTTTGGAAAGCACGCAAATGATAACAAAAAAAGAAAGGTCTGAGATGGTTCCCACTCACGCAGACTGGCCAAACTTGCATGAAATGAACTTTCGTTAGAGCACGACGGCAAAAAAAGTTTCACACTCCGTCGACAAGAACGGCTCCAAAACGCCAAGAAAAAACGCAAAGGACCAAAGAAATGTTAGTACCCCGAGTTGTTAAGCATAGACTGTGTGTATTAAAGTTCACGCTTTGTTCTTTCGTTCCCTGGATCAGCTCTTTCCCTTATTGCCGGCTCATTCCCTGGGGTACACTATTCGCGCCGAACTCGTCCAAAGTTTTCCCGGTGAGATTGGCTTTCGCACTAAAAGAAGTTGTTTGATCGATTGGAGCACTTCCACGTCGACGCCGAGTGACGGCGGAGCACGACGTCTTTCGACAACAGGATGAGTCCAACCGATGGGAGGCTGAAATACGCACGCCATACTGGAAGACGTCACGCGAGAAGCCGGGAGAGCCATTTGGGACACGACAAGTCATAAAATCTTTCTGTAGAGCTTTTATTTTGCGTTTGTGTGAACAATGCTGTCCGGGGGCCATTGAGGATGTCCTCGCAATAGAAACGCGGGAGCTGTCGACAAAATCAAACAGCATAACGCCCAAACAGTATAACGCCTAGTATAAATCGTCCAAGTCCGGAACGTTGGTACCCGCTGGGTGGGGCCGCACAAGCCAAAGAGCTAACCCGACCGTTCTTGGTAGTACACGTTGGCGGAGCCTCAGAAGCAATGAAGCAAAGGCAAATAAGCAGAAAAACGGAGATCGATAGTGAAGCTAAGTAAAAGAACGAATACTCCAAGAGGAAGGAAAACAAATGCGCAATATTTGGGGGAGACTTGGGCTCTGCTAAGATGGGACTGCACACCAAAGACGAGGTAAAATAACGAATGACCCAAGACGTAAATAAACAGATACCTGTTACAGAGAGAAAAAAAAAACGTTTAGTGCATACTTTGAGTGTACCCTTATTTTTTGCCTCACACTACTTTTACACGGCTGCAAAAGTTTACCCTTCGACAAAAAATGGCGCCTGCAGCGCAAAATGACGTCAGTGACCATGTGACCGCCAGGTGTCCAGTCGACCTGTGCGCCGTGCTATCGGAGTCTTGCGGAGCTGATAGCTGTGAAATATGTGTCACGGTTACCTAATTTGACCATTAAGTCACAAAATTGTGGCTCTTGTTGTTTTTGCGTGGCGGCAAGGCCGAGAAGAAACATACCATGACGAAAAATAATGAGCGATCTATTTGCACTAGGTACATGGCGGTCATGACAGAACCCGTGCCGACTGCGCGCACCCACATCATCATCCTGAGTGGCTCAGAGCACAGCCGTATGTTCTGCTGCCCTCTTGTTTGTCTTCTCGTGGCAATATAATTTGCGACTGTTGCTTCGCGGCGTCTAGAAAAATATTTGTTTTTGTACGACTTCGACAGCCTTGGGAGAGGTTGAAGGTTTTATGTATTCTATATAGCGATTGTATAGAAACATCTCGAACCTTAGACTCCCGATTACTTCAGAGAAAAGATAACAGTTTCACCAACTATGGGGATGCATGCAGCGTAGAGAGAAAAAAAAAGCTAAATCATGGTCCTATTGTAAAATTATACCAAAGGAAACCAAAAGCTCGCAATAAAACATCCTTGCGCACGCATTGTGCCTCGGTGAAATGGGGTCAATGCAGCGCAGTGCAGTTGTCGAGCACTTCAATATAAATGCCTCCGAACCATACAGGAGGTGGCTCATCCTATTCTTGTTTTTCCGAGATTGTACCAGAAGAACGTTATTCTTAGCTGGAGCTTTCTTAATTCTTGTTAAATATTCCCCAGTCATATGTTTCGTTTTTGAAAATAAGTTGTTATAGGCTGTTTTGTTGACGAACGAATATGATAGATTCTCTGCCTTCCAGGTCATATGCAGCTTGGGTGTAAGACCACTAAAACTCATTCGAAGAACTCTACGCAAACATTGGTAAAGGCTTGGTGTCTACGTGTTCATTCATTCATTCTTCTTTCTTTCTTTCTCTTTCTTTCTTTCTTTCTTTTTTTCTTTCTTTCTTTCTTTCTGCCTTTCTTTCTTTCTTTCTTTTTGCTCGTACTTCTTTCTTTCCTCCTTTTTTTCTCGCACTTCTTTCTTCTGTTCCTTTGCTTCAAGCTGCGAGAAACTATGCGTGGGTCCCCGGGCAGCACGTGCCATTCATGACAACGAAACGAAATCAGCCGCAACGTAAAGTTTTCGGAGGCTTTAGCCGTAGGAGCTACAATAGATGACCGACTTTACCTGATTTTTCTGCCAGACTTTGCGGTCTCCTCTCCACAGGTTGATTGCGTTAGAGTCGACTTGCATCAGGGAGTTCACTGCTCGGGCACAGGATACGGAACGAAATGTTAGCAAGGCGTGGTTGTTTTGCTTAACCTCCGCAGTCTGGTTTCAGAAACTACGTGCGACCATTGAAAAACAACGCGCATTCGATCCTCGAAGAAACTGTGTGTTGACTCACAGCGTTTAACATGGCGTCTGAATGATACAGTGCAGGGCTGTGGTGTCATTGTTTTTCTCACAGCCATCACATTCATGAGCAGCGTTAAAATACATGGGTAGGGATGTTCTACACCTTTCTATTATTCGCGTCAGCTTATGTTCTAAAGAAGCATTGGAAGACCATTTTTTGAGCATGTTTCTAAGGGGATCGCAGATACGAACCGGCAGTCTATGGCAACGTAACTGCTTCATAGCAATGTATTATAGCATTCCCACGTATGAAAACGCTAAACTTTAACGAAACACATAACAACATTCCTGTTTCATGATTTCATGCGGAAACGCCTTCAAGTGCTTCATCTCTCTGTGCCTACAAATATGTAATTCGGAAAGAAGATTTGGGACCATTAATCAGGCCGTACTTTCCGCCGGCGTTTATATATGTTATTAGCACGAGGCAATTTTATCACAAGAGTATGCAGTTTGACGCAACTTTAGTGCGATACCATGGCAGTTGTCTCTCTTTTGCAAGGGCAAGCAAAGTTAACCTGACAAAACGTTTGTTTCACCACACTAAAATAACAAGTCCTACCAGGTTTTCTCGCAGCCGGGTTTTACTCGACGGCCTCTACACAGACATTCGCAGAGCGGAGCATGCTTTGGGCAGCATACTTCGCATGTTTCATAGATGCGCAAAACAGGGAAACGACCACAACGTTTTGCTTGTAGTAATGTCCGTCCGAATTGCCAGTCTTGTGAGAAATGACTCCTTCTTCCCGCATGGTAAATAATTAATGATGAGGTCCCGCCCATATTTCCAGTACTGGAACCATTTTATAACGACAAAAAAAAAGGGTTACTAAGTAACGGACGTAAAAGCCTGCTGAAAGGTAAATAGCATAGCGTTCGCCAGTACGAGGGTGTCTCCGCCACCCAGCATTGAGGCTAGTTTTCAGGTTTTATTCTTCTCCATCGCGCCGCGACCCTATCCCTAGACATTCAGACCAGATCATTACATATCCAGTATGTCATTTCTCATTATCCCTTTTTCGCGTAGCAAAGGTACTTCGCAACTTTTAGCTATTCCTTTTGTTGCAGTGCTCACCGTAAATTCCCCAGAATAAAAACGGCCAACGCCGCTACGGGCCAAGCGACATTCTGATACCCCTTCGCGCAAGCAATGCATGCTTCAAAATCAGCGCACGATATCACAAGATAACTCTATTTCTTTTAATTCAAACATTATTCCCGCGGATTGCATATGGGCGCGTGCCTGAACATCTAAAGGTGGCACGTAGCAAGCATCACATGAAATTCGCTTTATATATTGAAGTAATGAAGGCGAGAACTAGACTAGCAGCACAGAATGAAAGCGACAAGTACAATTAGCATAACAAGCAACGATGACATCATGAATGCGGACACGCGTATCGTGCGAAGAAGGCGCGGCAAAATGCTGAATAAAGCGGAATGAACGAAAAAAAGGCAGAGAAACAAGCGCTTGATTTCCAGCAGCCGTATGTTTCCCGCATGCCAGGTGTCGCTGCGGAAACACTGGGCGCCGGGCCGAGCCAACGCTGCCCAGGGGAAGAGGAGTCCATGCATCAGCCAGAGCACCGCAGGTTTCCTCTAATTAGAATTCAGAGGTGTCATCGTCATGTGAGGGAAGTCTTGTTTTTACTTAACATTAGTTTAGAAGAGCCAGAAGCCTGCCGTCCTGAAGGCAACACTGACGCAGCGCGAATGCTTCCTTCTTATTGGGAAGGCGTTGGTGAAACTCGTTCTTCCTGAAAAAGCGAGGCCATTTATCTGCACAAGTGACACTCCAGAGCAATTTATGGCTGGGTACCAGGAAGTGCACCCCTTCTCTTTTCCTCCACTTACACTGTGTTCTTCCCTTTTTTCTTTGCCGGGGTATCTGCACGTAGAACCCGAGGTGTCTGCACGTAGAAGACGTTCGGATATGAAACGTGCGGGTTGTATCCAGCGTGATTTGAGTACATGGTTATTATGATGCACTTTCTGAAATAGGCACAGATGGGAGAGTATTCTACGTGTAGCGATAGGAGTTAGGTTCAGACGATTTTGTACAGCTTCAAGTTGGTTAGTTAGATTAGTATATCCAGGATCCCAAGTTGACGAAGCATACTCTAGTATGGGGCGCACGTAACTAACATAACTGTTTTTTGAGAGAAGAAGGTGCTAAGGAAAAAATTCGCTCTAAGTATCCAAGCATGCGGTTAGCCTTAGATTTTATGAAATCAATATGTTGACACCTGGAGAGGTTTTTAGTTATGTACACACAAATGTATTTCTATACGACTACGCACTTTATTGGGGTACTGTTAAGAAAGTAACCAGGACAAATTGATTACGGGATATTCTCATCACTTTACATTTAATTATTTTGAGCTCCATATGCCAGAGTTTCTAACAAGTAGAAATAATATTAAGGTCAGATTGTAGGCATTGAACGTCAGAGGAACTAGTAATGTTACGATAAAGCACACAACCATCAGCAAAGAGGCAAATAGAAGAGGAAATATTACTAGGCAACTCGTTAATGTATATCAGAAAAAGTAACGGTCCTAGAACACAGCCCTGAGGTACACCTAAGCGCACAGGTATTTCAGGGGAGTTAGTTTGGCTGGCAGACACAAACTCAGTTCGGTTAGAAAGAAATACTTCTATCCATTGTAGACTTGGGGATCAATTTTCAAATTACGTAATTTCAGTAGGAGAAGTTGATGATTAACTTTATCGAACGCTTTGGAAAAATCCAGAAAGACACAGTGAGTTACAAAAGAGGAGTCAAAAATGCATGCAAGCCATTGGTAAACGTAATAAGTTGAGTTTCACAAGAGAATTTCTTTAGAAACCATGTTGGGATTTATGAAAAAAACTTATTGGACTCAAGAAAGTTAACCAAATGAGTGAATATTATGTGTTCGAGGATTTTACAAGGTATGTAAGTAATGGAGACGGGACGGTAGTTTGAGGGGTTATGCGCATCACCTGACTTGTAGAGTGGAACCACCCTGCCGGTCTTCCATTCCCTGGGCCAGTAACTCTCGTCAGCAGATTTGGCGTAAATAAAATACAATATAATTGAGCTGTATTTTTTAGTATTCTGAAGAAATTTAGAGTTAATGTCATCAGAACCACAGGATGACGACCTTTTATGTTTAGATATTATGGCTAGTAATACCGGCACAGTCAAGAGTTGATGGGTCCATTGGGGAAAGATTAGGCTCTTGCATGTGGGGGTAATTACTGATAAAAGGGTCAGAAAAAGAATTCGCGAAGCTATCATTAAGTACAGAGGCACAGAAATAGTTAGGAACTGGTTCTCCCGACATGTCTACCAGATAAATCGACCAGACAAAACGTTGTTGATACATCTTGTGAGAAATTTGAAGTCATTACTTATGCGCTAACGGATAACCGTCGGATTTTCTTCTCTTTTGAGCATATCATTAACACAAACGAACTCTCAGAACCATCATTCCATTACCACCCAATCAATCCAGAAATGTTGTCGCCTTCTCCAGATCGTTTAGCCAGCTTGAGCTGTGTCGACGTACCTGAATTGAACAACCCTGAAGAACCTGATGATGAGCTAATAAAAAAACTTACTTGCGCCAACTATGGCTGTTTTCCACTTGTTCTACTACTATGGCTGTTTTCACTTGGAATTATAGGTTTTCCCACTTATTCCATCAAGGTATTTTGTAATCAGAAATACTGATTGTGAAGCAAGAGGGCGGGCTGTGTCAAGAGATTCGATAACAAGGAAACGAGAGTATTTGTCTGGCTTTGGGAAGCTCATGCTTGGAAGTGGAGAAAAAGATACTTCAGTGCGGCCCCTTTTCAGGGACCGATCACGTTTGGAGGGGGGTTTTGAATTTTCCATACAGCATAGAAAAAAAGCAGGGGACGGGGGTACTTTCTTCCCAAACCTTACCCTGATAGCCTGAGAGGTCCGGAGCTCCCTGCCTGGTAAACAGACAGGGAGCCCATCTGCCGGAGCTTGACCTGGGCTCTGACGGCCACCGTTTGAGGCTTCTACCCTTCACCTTTAAACACATCCCCACGGTAGGTTACAGTTTATGTTGGGGGCTCGGGGTCCGCGGTGTCGCCAACACCGTCACAATGATACTCAAGGTGCCCCGTGCGGGGGAATGAGGATGTCGTGGTTGATGAGCTCGAAAGTTTTCGTGAAATCCTAAAGAAGCTCTAACACCATATATATATATATATATATATAGTATATATATAATAGATATATATATATATATGTTATATATATATATATATATATATATATATATATATATATATACAGGTGTCCCAGCTATCATGCACCAAGATTTAAAAAAAAAGTAAAGGCGTAACTCGAAAGACACCAGGTGCATAATGTTTGCAGTACTGTGGAAAGCGGGCAGTATTTTCTTGAATGAAACTTATTAACTAATTTTAATTAATTATCTAACTCGAGAAATACTGTCCTAATCACTAAAGTGTCAATGAGGCACTTGTAGGTACCACGCGGGGCTCAATGGGGAATTTCAGCGATGAACTAAAACGTAACATTTATTCTGACTGATAAAGGAAACCCGCGAAATATGAAAAATACCACGTGACGGCGCCTCCGCGGCACCGTAAACAACGCCCTCAAACAGGCTGTCTCTGAGTTAGCCAGAATGAATAGACAAAAAAGAAGAAGAATCGCGACCGAGTTTGTTCCTTATCTGCACACGCGTCCCGCGAATCTTGCTGCTGCGCCTGCTGCTCCTCATGCATGCTATTATCAAGGTGATGCGCTGTCTCTTCGGGCGGTACACGCGAAGCAGTTGCTTTCAATCAGCTTGTTGGGGACGCTGCTTTCAATGCGCGCGTAAGCGTCGTCACGTGGTATTTTTCATATTCGGGGGTTTCCTATCAGCCAGAATAAATGTGTACGCTATTAGTTCATCGCTGAAAATCCGCAGTTAGATGCCCCACGTGTAGCTACAAGTGCCTCATGAACTTTAGTGATTAGGAGTATTCTCGGGGTTAGATAATTATTACAATAATAATAAGTCTAATTAACGGAAAAATTACTGTCCGCTTTTCCAGATGCAAACATTATGCACTAGGTTTTCTTCGAGTTACGCAATTCTCTTTTTTAAATCTTGGTGCATGATAGCTGGGACACCCTGTATATATCAGGGCCGTTACCCTGATGGCGGGATGACATACGGAACTTCTGAGGTAAACTGTGGACTCGAACAGCGCAGGACTGGAACAGCTGGCGGTCAGTGCGAGAGGCCTTCGTACTGCAGTGGACCTGCGTTGGCGGCTGCTAATACCGATGATAATGCGATAATGATGATGATTGTGGTGGCGGTGTGGTGGTGGTGGTTTTTTTTTTTAGATGCCAAGCATCTCATTGTCGGCGCTATGTCCCTCCCTCCGCCGTGCGGCGTCCACACCCCCATGGCGCATGCCTGGCCAGGCACCGCTGGTGATGATTGTGGCAGGATGCCCCTAGGGATTGGGCAACCAAAGAATCCGTCACGAGATAGCTTCGCCTTCAACCAGCGTTGTCAACTTCCCGTAGAGGAACCTCCTCCCGCGACGCCGCGATGAGTGCCACGGGCAACGCCGCCGGTAACGCCACCTACAACTCCAGTGTCAACGCCAGTGTCTGCGCCGCGGACAGCGGCGCGGAGAAGGGGGCACAACAAGAACAAGAAGGAGCGGCACCTCCTCCTGCCGTGATCGTCCACCCGGAACACGAAGACGCCGACCTCATCCCGAGCCAAGACTTGGTGCGCCTGATCAAACACGCGATTCCGTGCGCGGCCGTGCGCAAGCGCCAGGACATCATGAACCGGGACGACTACTACAACTGGATGAGGATGACAAACGCGGAACAACATGAGCTACTGCGCAAGATCATCCACCGGCAGACGACGCCGTCAGCGCCTCGGTTACGGTTGTTCTTCACCGGACCGGCCGATTGCGGCAGACGTTCGTCTTGCGGCTTGCCATGGACCTCTACAACCAGTACAGTAACACCGGCAACAACACTGCCTACAACGCGTTCGTCATCTGTGCGAGCACCGGAAAGGCGGCTGTGGCAGTGGGGGGAACCACGGTGCACGCGGCTTTCAAGCTCTCTCGGAAGACCACCGGCCCCAACAAGGACGGAGGTCTCAGCGCCAGCGAGTTGAACACCATCCGCGTGGCCTTCCGCAACGTGAAATACGTGATCATAGACGAGGTGAGCATGATGTCTGCGGACAATCTAAACGCAGTCGACTTGAGTCGACCCCATGGCTGCTTCGCATACTACTCAGGGTTCCCCTAAGGGAAGATAGTGAAATTTTTTTGTTTCACATAGCCTGATAAAGCTTCGCTTTAAACCACACTACGTAGCGCAGCTTTGAAAGCGAAGAGTAGGCGCGCGCCTGTACTGTAGTACTAACGCCCGATTCGTGATCCGCTTGCAAGAACAGCGAAGTCGCGTGCTTGTGCGGTGTCTCCTGTCTCATTCTCCCTTCCTTTGAAGTGCGTTCCTCGCTTCTGCACATTTGCAATTCATTCAGCTTCAAAGAACCTCCTTGGGAAGAAAAGACGACGACGCACACTCTCCGCGGTCGCAGCGGAACATAAGGTAACATCTGCACTCTTTGAGGGAAGAACGTGAGCAACTCGGCTGATACGCAGAAATATTGTTGGCAAGTCTTTTTGCACGCAATGCATGCCGCAGCCGCGAACCCAATGAGCACGTTCTAAGCAATGCATCGGAGGCTCCGAGAACAATCCGGGCAAGTTTTGTGGAAGCTGCGGAAAGAGGATCAAAAAATGATGTGCGCTTGCACACAATTTACCACGCAATAATGACAAAGCGTCTTTGGACGCTAGCCACCCTTCGAACATTTCTACTCAGTTCCTGGTACTTCATTACACACAACGGAAAGAGATCCACCAAGCACAACCAGTTTCTCCAAAAGCGCGTCCAAAAAAAATTAGTAGTGGCTTAGCTCTGCTATGCCAGGATATACGTAGCGTGAGCTAAGGTTCAGCAATCCAGTCCAATCTAGTCCAGTCCAGTCCAATTCAGTCTAATCCAGTCCAGTCCAGTCCTGTCAGTCACTGCTCCTCGCGCATGCTCAGCACGGCGCTTCATGAGCCACGCGAAACGGCTATCAAGCGGCTCCGGTGCAGCGTCAGACTTGGCTACTGCGCAATTGAGGCGCACACCTGGGCACGCGCCAGGGCCAGTGCGTCTGCCGCGGCTATGACGCAACACAATCCAACACAATCCACTTTAATCCAATCCAAATCCGATCCAATCGAATCCAAGTCAAGTCGAGCCAAGCCAAACCAAGCCAAGCGAATCCAATTTAATCCAATCCAATCCAATGACCCTCGCGCTTGCGCAGAACGGCCCTTCACGGCACACGCGAAACTGCTCAAACTCGGCCAGTGTAGCTTGCGCTACAAAATTTTACGCATAGAGAGTGATGCCCAGCGGGGTGCTCATTCTATATGTAGGTTCACGTTATCGCTATGCTAAAAGATTAGGCCAGCTTCATTAAGCTCGAGAACATCGAGAAGCGGACAATGTGCAGACCAATGTCAATCAACACGTGCCGATCTGCTCATGTGTTCTGCTGACGTGCTGACGTTGCCGAAAGCTTCACCCATGTAGCTTCCGTGATTTTATCTGGTTACCATTCTTCGTCAGCATCAAATTCATTTACATTATTCTGAGCGCAGTGAGGAACTGAGGTCGCCGTCGGCCAATGTAGCCACGTTCATTTACAAGTTTTCTGTACGACAAAAAGAAACTAAGCAGCGTAGCATATTGGCGGACAGGTTTGCACTCACGATTGGGAAAATAAAATGTCAATCGCTGCAATGTCCCTTCTCCCTGAACACTGAGGACGTAGCTGGTAAAAATTGTAAAGGGGCTCCGCCTTGAAATAAGATCACCTTTCCCGCTGAGAGGCCCTCTCTTCCGTGCCACTCATTTTCTGAGCCGTATGAATGCGGTGTGATAATAAACTTTAATGTAATAACCCAGTAGGTATAGTGCACTAAACTCCCAATCACGTAATCCGGCGTCGTAAAGCACTAGGCGTATTATTGTATTTTTATTGGTCGACTGTGTGCCTATTCTATCAGCCAAACGCTCGAGCGTGGTATGATTCGTATGCTTTCTGATAAAATGTGTGCATAAGCACTTGAGCTAAAATATTAAATAACTAATTATTTTCTTCGTGCAAACCACGGCGATATGCAGCCGCAGGCACTAATCACCATCCCGTTACGTGCACGGTTCGACTGTCAAAATTCTTCGCTATACGCTACACTCGGCTCCAGAGATTTTTCCGCATGACGTCGCATCGACGGTCGCGCTAACGTTCTTCCATTGCCTTCGCGCCAGCTTGCGTTGAAAGCAACTCATCAAAATGAGAACGATATGATAATATTGGTAAACATACCCGACATAATATCACCAACGTTCTCTTTCAAACTTGTTTAGTAACGATGATGAAGTAAAAAAGGCCCCCTCACCCCTTCCTTCTTTAGAAAAAAACGGTAATAATAAACACGTCCAAAATTTCTGTGGAAGGGAAAACACAATAAAAAATGGCTGCTGCTTGGCTCAGTTAAACTCGGATATGCAAAACAAAAGCTTCGCTTAGTCTGGTTGAGTCTTGGTTTCGCTTGGTGGAACCTTTGATTTACCTATATTGCCGACCAGGTCTCAAAGCCGTTCGGTTCCGTGGAACGCTCACTGAAGGAGGCCGGGAGAACGCGGCGTTCATTCATGGCAAACGCGACCGTTCCTCTTCACCGGGCGCAAAACCAGTCACGATGCCCGAAACGACCAGCGCCGCATCTATGGGAGCATCGCCTCCCGTATTTTACAATGCCAAACGCATCGCCCGCTTCCCAATGGGAGTGAGTGGTCCGCCTGCAGTGCCCATATGTCGCAAGGTGGGGCCCCGAGCTGAACCGGGATCACCCGACCGTAACTGAATTCGAGAGCGGCTTGTGCCTGGTTGCCAAGGCAACCGATGTTTGAGATCGCCGAAGGAGGGGCGCCCCGCCAGCGTCAGAAAACTCAGGCTCGCGGCGGAGCACGTTTTGCCAACGTTGCCGCTTTCCACCACGTGTCGCCCCCTGGATGAACCGGTCACTTGATAAAGCGCTGGAAAGGCTAGAGATCGGGGGAGAGTGGCCGGAGTAGAAGGAGAGGGAATGGTTGGCCGGTCGGGCTGATGCATTTGGCATTGCAAAAATACAGGAAGCGAAGATTGGAGGCTGCGTGGGTGTTTGGCTGCCTCGGCCGCAGCGGCGGTGGCGACCGCTGTCGGCGCCCGCCGGCGCCAACAGCGGGCCCGGCGAACTAAGCGATGCGCTTCGAGGGGTGTGTCGCCAGAGGTGTGTCTGCGGTCAAAAGGTCATTTGCGCATCCTCCACGAAATTAGCTGGACGAAAGTATTACAGCTTTGCTTTAAAATATTTACGATATGTTGGTAAGGCAATCCTGCAGAAGCGAAAGCCATGTAAAAAATTCGACTAATATTTCTGAGCAGCAAACGAAGTGTAGCCCACACTTGTATGTGGATCTCTCAGCGGTGTAACCTTAATGGTGATTCCTCCCTTGACTAACCACGCTTTGTCACTTCCAACTGCTCTCACATTACACAAGGCAAGTACAGAGACTACAAAGGGAATGAAGTGCGGAAGAGATACCTCGGATCGGGGTTCTAGCGGCTGCGACGGTTGGTGCGGTCACGTTCGCGCATCGCAAAGCTATTCGAAACGCTTTCAGGGAATCAATCTAGCGAGCTGCACGCGTTCGTTGATCGCTGAAATCACAAAGACTCAAGCAGTCGCCGATGCATCTTCGCCTAATAAAGCCGGTGATTACGTCGCATGCTGGAAAAGATAAAAGGCAGCTGCTTGCAACACCGCCGTATATGCGCACACCACTGCCAGCCGGGATCAAAGTCTATATCCCGATGAAAGCTATCTGCTATGAGGCCAGTTAGCACGCGATGACGACAGATCAAAGCAGGCTTCCTGTATCCCGCATTCCTTCGTCTAATTAAATACATAAATGGCGCTTAATATGCTGGCGCAATAGTGTGCCTCGATGCCAGCGCTGTGTTGTGCCGCTGATACCAATTAGCGCTGTCTTGTACATAACGTACCGATTACGCTGCGCGCTGTACTGATTACCGCTGTGTTGTACATAACGTATGGGGAAGACTAATCACTCCCGTGAACCAGCAGGTGCAATGGGCCCAGCATCGCGGTAGATTTATAAGCAGACCATGTTTTCCTTCCTGGCTTTTCATTTTGCTAAGAAAACACTACTTGAAAGTTCGGACTCCGGATGGTCAGTCACATGTACATGATAACCACCTCCTACACCTCAAGCCACTTCCTGCAGGATTCTCTTCTAGTTTTCAAATGTATGGGTTGACCAAAATCTTTATTGCGATGGGCTCTTCACAGAAGCCAGGTAAAAAGCTTTCCCACATAGACCCGGTAAAATATAGGTAATAAACCGGCAGTCCCCGCGTCCATTTAGCCAGGAATGCTCATTGGGTTGATTTTTAAGCAAAAAAACGTGGCCGCCGAACAAACAAAACGCGTTCAGAATAACGCAAAAGGGCTTCAGCACGTGCAAAATGAACGCAAGCACAAAAAGAACTGAACACCCGCTCGCGCTGTCGCGGGCAGAACAAGAAACAAAAGATAAAGAAAATGATACGAGCTGTTACAGGAGTATGCGTGCGAGCACTGCGAAGGTTCACGGAACATTGGAACATATTGAGCAAGTCTCTGTCAGTTCACCAAGAGAGCAGTGAGACAGAGAGGGTAAGCGCGTGAGGTGTGGTAGCAAAGAGCGAAGAACGGCGCCACAACCCCAATGGAAAATCACTGAAACGCGAGTGGAAAAAGCCTCGTCAGCAGAGCATTCAGCGCCTGTGCGCGTGAAGAACCGAGGTTTCAGTGCAGGAATTATTTCCGGCACGGGCTTCCACCGTACCCCTGCCGCCTGTGATTCCCGGCACATTTCCTGTATTTCCTTTCCCCTTCTTCCTATTGCTCGGTGCCGGCCTCTTCATCGGCTTCTTTTAACGTTTTTCGTCGTCTTCCCTCCCTTCATTTTAGATGACGTAATTATTCCGCGCCGTTCAAAGTCTGAGAAGCAATTTTTCTCGGGAGCGTCTTTTGGCCCTCCGCTTTCTAATTCTTTGGAAATTAGTCCTCAGCGCCAGGACACTCTGTCCCTCCCCAGACTGTGCCTGCTTAATTACAAACATTTCACGCAGTCGGTCGTCCACACAGAGAACTTGATACCGCCTTATGTTTTAATCTCAGAACCACTTACGTCCCTTCCTCGCATTCTTGCCGTTATCGTATTTGGGTTTTGTTAATCCACCTTGCGCTTTCTGTGAAGCGAAATCAGATATGCCCAAGGTAAGCTCACTTGAAACGCCCGTCAGCACGTATTGCTTCCGCTGTCACACAATCTCAGCATGACACGCTTAGCAAATCTCCTTTGTTGAACGTCCTCGTTCAACGAACGTCCGCTCCCTCGCTCTCCCTCGGTCATGAAGGGCGTGAACAAAGAGATCCCATCCCTCCACTCTTGGTTAATGAGAGGGCAACTTTTAAATTGCACGCCTCGGCACTTTGCTGTTCTTTATCAACTCCTTGGGTTTTCGCTTATGTGTATGTGTGCATTTTCTCTTCCTCCAAAATTCTGTTTAGTGGCGCGGGATGTGCGTTATTCCGCTCCATTCTGTAATTTCCAAGTCACGAACAGGCTCCTGCAAACGCGCACGAGATTAGATGGCAACGCAAGGGCGCGGTGATTGAGTCGCGATGTTTCCTCGCTCGGTGAGCCGTGTGCTTAGAGTGGTTCATTTGCATATGACGCTATTATAAAACGCTCAGAAATTATTTATGCTTTGCGTGCGAATGCTCCGTTAAATGAAAATAATTCAACACCATCAGAAACGACCGCTGGCTTAAAGCCTCAGAAATAAATGAAGACGCGCGACATTTTTTTTTGTGTGTTCAACAACTAATCAAGTCTGGTGGCGGTTCATTCTTTCCGCTCAATTTGGGGTGCTCAGGCACTCGGTTGGTACTCAGTTACTCGGCGGGAACATTGTATCTCCATCTGATCTGCTTGTACGCTGCACCTCAAAAGAGAAAGAAGAAAACTCAGCAAGACTAAGGAACCCCACATAAAGTCGTTCAGAGCGATATTGCAGGAGTTTAAAATAACTCTTCAAAACCAATTCGCGCCTGCGAACGAGCAGAACGAAGTCAGTGTAGACAAGCTAAATGAAAATCTTACATAGACCCTCAGTGAATCAGCAGCAGCTCTGGGAGAAGCAACATGTAGCAAACAAACTTTATAATTTAAGAAAACAAAGCAACTAATTGCCAAACGTTGTAACATAAAAGTGTCATGTACGGCAGATCAGATTGAATTATATGAGCTGTGGAAACCAACAGAAGTAAAACAAACGACCTCCGAGCGTACAAATACAACAAGGCAGTGATTGAGGAAACGCTGTAAACGGGGGAAGCTTGAAAGCAACTAAGAGAAAGCTAGCCATCGGGAAATACAGGAAGTACACACTCAGAAATGAGCAAGGAAACAATGCGCGCCACTTGAACTAGATCATTAAGGTAGCAAAACTATTCTACACCAGGCTGTATATGCCAGCGACATGAGACCAGGGGCAACCACTGAGAGTACAAGCTCAATTGGCCATGTCCCACTAGTAAATAAAGAAGTACAAAAGGCTCCCAATTGCATGAAAATAGGAAAAGCGGCACGTGACGATGGCATAACCGTGGATCTTTCGAAGGAGGGAGGAGATATTGTACGTGAAAAGCTTGCTGTACTTTTTTTGGAATGTTTGAAGACTCAAAAAGTGTCCATAGCAAAGATAAACGCCAACATTATTCTGATTCATTTAAAGGGAGATCTCAAGAACCTCAAGAATTAGATTCATCAGACTACTCTCAGTTGTTTACAAGCTGTTTACCAAAGTTATAGTTAACCGCAATGGAGACAGCCTGGACTTCCTACAACCCAGAGAGCAGGCTGCGTTTAGGAAAGGACAGTCATCTATGGATCACATCCGTGTCGTCACTGAAGTCATAGAAAAATCTGCAGAATACACGAAACCCATTTACATGGCACTTATAGGTATTGGATTCCGCACTCACCGCAGCCGTCCTAGAAACATTAAAAGACCAGTACATACAGGAAACATACATAAACCTTCTAGAAGATATATATATAATGCACAGGCAGGATAACCTTCCAAAAGCAAAGCGATAAGTTTTCCATTCTAAAGGGGAGTGAGACAGGGATGTATCATCTTTCCAAACCAATTCACAGCATATTTGTGTAGGATATTTAGAATGAGTGGCTGGGGAAACATAACATGAACGATAAATGGGGGAAACTTGATCCATTTGAAGTAGGTGGACGACATTGCCTTGCTGAGTGAGATTGCAGAACACATGAATGCTTGAGAATCTAAAATCAGAAAGCACTGCGATGGGGATAACAATAAATGTGAAGAAATATCAAGAATTCAGGAATTAGCATGCTAAACACGTCCTCTTCAGCTTAGGAAAGGAAATGCTATAAGGAGTAAAAGAATACCTCGGGCACGTGGTCAGTGCTGACCGGAACGACCAGACAGAAATACGACGCAGAATTCGTATTGGTTGTGGGGGGCACTAGGTAAGCACTGCCAAACAATGAAAGTATGTTACTTCTGTAACTCAACATAAAAATCTAAACCAGTGTACACTGCCGGTCATGAATAGTTGTTTAGTACAGTGATGCCATACGGAACTATCTTCTCTGTATATCATCACCTTACTAAACAACTAGAAAGCGAGCTAAAATCGGCTCAACGCGCCATGGAACGAATAATGTTAGGAATGACACTCACGGGCAGGAAACGAGCTACCTGGATCAGAGGACAAACTAGAGTAGAAGATATCATTGTTCAAATAAAGAAAAAAAGAATGGGACAAGGGTTGGGCTTGTAGGGAGACAAACTGGCAAGTTGTGGACAATTAGGGTAACAGAGTAAATACCAAGAGATAGGGTCTAAAGAAGGGGAAGGCCACTAACCCGATGGAGGGATGAAATAAAGAAATTCGTGGGCAAATTCTGGACTCGAGCAGCGCAGGACCGGAGTAGTTGGAGGTCAGTGGGAGAGGCCTTCGTCCTGCAGTGGACCTGAGTATGGTGATGATGATGACTGTGGTGTTTAATGCGCGGAGGCTACACCTAAGCTACGATGCGTGCCATATTGGAGGAAAAAGTTTACCACCTGGGGATATTTTACGTCCCCCGAAACCTCGACACAAGTGCGTTTTCGGTTTTCACCTGCATCAGAGAAAAAAAAAACATTGTAAGAAGATACGCCGTTTCTCGCGGAAGGCATTACTTTTATTTCAACTTTGTTTAAACGGCTCGCCTTACGGTACCAGGACAGGCAAAAGCGGCTTTATGTGGGCTGACGCGAAAGCCTACCATTCCTACTTGCCACTACAGCATTATACGTAAAGCATTATACGTACAGCATTATACGTAAAAAAGTCGACAGAGAACTGGAAAAGAAAAAAAAAATGAGAAGGAATTCAACGAAGAAAACAAAGAAAACAAGAAAAATGCCTAGGAATTCAGTGAAACGTCAAAATAAAATTTTAAAGTTGTCGAGAGCTTATTCTACATGACCTGTCAGTCGTTTTGTTGCTTTTTGTTTTTCTCGGGTTCATTGGAAAATAGCTGATCTTTGTTGTGAAACCGGAAACGAAGTCGCGTAATCTTAGTGCATAACTTCCGATCGATAAATAATTGTTACTCCTCTGTATTTGAGGATGGTAAGAGTTTTTAGCATCGTCAATTCCCCTCGTCCATCCTGGATAAGAACTTCGGGAGGAGCGCCTCTTCCCAGCGCACGCCTCCGTGGGCCTGTGCCGGCGATTTCAAACGATTGAAAGTTGCACATGCTTTACGCTGACTTTATACGGCTAGAATTCGGCAGATATATCGGGATGATTTGCATTGGTAACGCTGATGACCGTCTCTATTTAAGTTTTTTCTTGTATTATTCTCTGCGTTCAATTGTGCGGCACTTTGTTTACCCGAATGGTACCCTTCTCCTAAGTGTTTACCAGTGGCACTTTATGAGGCTTAACGCACGGTACGCGCCAACGTAGAAAGGTGTTTAGACTAGGTACAAACTTCCAAATTCTAGTCAATTTCCTTTCTCGGTTTAAAACTGCGGGTCAACCGTACAGAAAACCTGTCAACAACGGCTCTTGAACTATAAAGAAAAGATACATCGCGTTATAACGCCAGCGTTTATTCTCATCAAGTGACAAACCACAATAAACTGCCGCAGATGTAAGTGAAGGTATGTGAATGGAAATATTATCAGTCAGTGTTGCGTCCCCATGTGGCTGCCTCTACCCGTGTCTCTAACCTTTCACAGCACTGTAAATTTCATTTACACAAGATGTTCGAGTTTACGTGGTACCCTAAACGCAACGGCAGACCTCCTGTGATGACCGCTTTAACTGCACGTCTGCAGCAAACATTGTACACACCTCGACCGACCGGTCAGCGCCAGCCACACTGACGTGACGTTCCCCAGGCGCCCGCGCCACCCCACGTCACCGGCTTCGGCTTCTCGAGCGTGGGCCATCACGAGACAGCAGGCCTACAATTGGAAACACGACCAGGTCGGCAAAGCAAGGAATAAAGGGTTAGCCTTGATAGAGATATCTAAAGAGGCGAAATAGATGTCAGAAACAAATGCCCCAGGACGTGACCGACCTCGACAACGGACTAAGCTTGCTTCAGCTGCTCTTGACGTGCCAACAGGACTTCACGAAGAGAAACAGAGTGCACACGACAACGCCGACATATCAATCTCAAAGGTTTTTCAAAACTGCTTCAAAATACCCGGTTTGTTTTCGTACCCCCCTTTTTTTCCCTGGAAAGCACCCAGTTCCTAACCCTGACGACCCTTGTTTTTTTCCACCAGGTCCGTCGTAGATTAAAAAAAACGACGTCTGAACAACCGCAAAAAGCAAAGCGTCCGAACGTCCTTGAGAGAAACGCTATTTCAGTGGCTCAGACGGCTGCTCCGATGAACGGTGAAAGAAACACTCAACACCAGCGGCACTTTGGACTTTCCACGATGCTTGCGAGATCGCTGTTAAAATAACTCAAAATGCACACCGCGAGGTTCATGATCCGGAGGAGGATTGCGCAGTATGTTTTTTTCCTTAATGGCCATCATGTTGCAATGCGCCAAAGAGAAGGAAAGTCAACTGCCATGAAATTGTTCACACCGAAGTAAAGCTGACAGGCATTGACCGAGAAGGTAAAATATTAGAATTTGCTGACAAAATGCTCAAACTGTGTACACACCGGTTTATTTAAACAGAATCGGCAGTACTTTAGACTTGCCGTCAGCCAAAGCTTAGGGTGAAAGTTCGTTTGGTTTCTCCACTGGATTTCACTAGGTTGATGTGCATGGGGCTTTAGGCAGCAACAGGACAGTAAGGCAGATGAAGTGGCCGACCAAATGTTGTGCTTAAAAGTGCAGCTCAGACGAAGGGGTTTCTCTTATTTTCGTGTCCTAGTTGCGCTAGTAAATTATAGAGGGAAAATAATTTATTGAGAAGTTTAGCTCCAAACTAAAGAGGAGCTGGCTACTCCAAATTCTGGAATAATTAAAATGTACCATGGTTGCCTTAATGAACCACAAGGTTACAATAATTACATTGAAAAAGCAACTACTGAAAGATCGCACACGCGCTCAGTAAACGACTTGGTATGTGTGATGAATATTACGCTCAATAGTTTCTTCAATAATCGGTCCCGAGTGCGTATCCGCTGGGATCCCTATAATGCACTATGCCGGTTGAAATCACCACATTCAACAAACGAAGCTGACAGGATTATGAATAAGTTATTAAGCAGAGATAAATTCACAGTGGTTTGCGGCTCTAGGTATACACTACACTAACGACAGTGAAAACGAAGGATGCACGCTGCAGTTTCACTGCTAAGCACTCAGGTGATCAAGAGGTACAAGAGAACATGAGAGACGCTGGTAAGTCTTTGCACGCACAAAGCATAACACAGCTGAGTTCATTTGGTCTCTTAGCACGATACTGCACATAGTTAGCCAGGTGAAACTGGTCAGTTACTTGTGTATCAGACAAAGCTATAGCTGGAAAGTTTCAATAATGCACAAACTGAGGAAATTCACTTGTACTGTTGGAGAGTTCATTAATATTTTATTGATAATTAGCTGTTTGTTGGTACGTGTTAGACATACCCGAGACACGGATCGGCCATGATAGAGCTAGCCCGTGGTGGTGATAGCAGGGCTTAGTTTTTGGAACGAAATTAACTTGCGGAAGGAGAAGGATGATTACACGAAGCGCTAAAATGAGGGTCCGTTTAAAGGGCCACTCAAAATTGCTTCATCAGATGGGAACCTGTGGCTTTTGGGTGCATATACGCGTTGGGCCGGCGCAAGGATCCAAAATCGCTGATGGATGTACGCCATAGGCGCGGATCCTGACATCACCGCAGTCGCGTTAGGTACCAAATTTCTGTAAGAGGTGCAGGCCAGGAGTACCTGTGTGATGATCAGCGTGACTTCCTGAACTTCCTCGCGGTGTCGACAGCTGCTGTTGAAGGAAACATTACTTCTAGCGTTCACCTGTGGCAAACCTTGTGACTATGGGGGCCAGAGTACATATTGAAACGCAAGGGTCCACGACACAATACTTGGCAATGTGTCCATGGCACTGGCATTTGTAGCACTGTATCTTGTTGCAAAGTAATTTGTTAGAGGGTAGCTTGTAAAGCCCAGGAAAATACGTGTGGACATAGCGTGGTCTGTCCGAAACTTCAATACAATGCCTCAAAGAAGACGCTCTTCCAGTGAGCCATCTTCTTCATGAACTTCATCTTCATCTTCAATGACTTCTGTCGGCATCCAGATACAACTCCTACTTTTTTAAGGTACTCAAGTAGGCACTTTTCTGTGTACTCATGGGTACATCAGATTTACGGCCGTGGTTGAGGAAGTAAGAGCGGGGGAATTGCACCTCTGACTTCGAGTGAAGCTGTGCTTGAAGTTCTGATACCGGCTCAGCAGCAGCCCGAGAGGGAACACTAAGATACGCTTCCCTCTCGGTTGATGCGATGATTAAAACTTGTTCTTTAGCAACTGGAACGACTTCTCTAGCCACCACGTTCTGGTTGATTTTTCAAAAAGAAGCCTCAGGCGCAACTGGCTTGTACCGACTAGGGATGCGCGAGGGCCAACTCTTGTGATATGTCACTATTGCGAATGAACCACATTCAGCTTCTTAATTTACATTCATATCCTCTAGCACAGAGTACACTGACGTTCCCTCGTCAGAATCTGAACAGTCAACTCGAGCTTTTTTTGGGAGGTGCATGATCGCCACTAGTTCCATTTAAGGCAGCCTCACCTCGCCGGTAGTGACCAGAAACAGTCTACAAATTTCTAGTGGTACAGAAAACATCACTTGGAACGACTTCCGGCACTATGTCGTGAGGAACACATTGATAATGATCCATGGGCGCTGACGGGCCAACAATGAGACGAGGGGAAGGGGGGCGGGCGCCAGCGGTGGTTGGTTCACGGCACCACAAGAAGGGCCATCGGGCTGGTAACCGGTGATCGGGGTTGCACTGCTTGCTCGCAAACAGGCAAAACGTCGAACAAACAAGTCTGTTAGAACGCATTCGTTAGATGATTCATAAGAATGCCAAAAGAAAGCTTATCACTGTGATAAAGCAAGCCTAAAGGCAAAACAAAGGCCAGCCCAGAACGAAGCCGGGCGGCAGTTTCTTCGCCTTCCTCGTTAAATTAATTTTTTACGCACCTAATAAAGTTATTTCTCACTCTGTGCACCGACTACTGTTCCAAAAGTTTTGTAACTTAATAAGTGCAGCAATTGGAAGAAATATTCCTTACGAGACCAAGCGGGGGAAGATTTCTTGCTAAAGTAAGAGGGAGGTTTTTTATTATTTATTGGAAAATTTGAAGCGTAACAACAGCATTCATTAATGCGAAGAGTTTCTTTTACGACCACGAAAGCAAGAGCGGGGTAGATCCGGATTCCGAGAAACTCCTCAACCTCCACACCACCTACTAACAATAGGAGCGACATCACTTAAACAAGAAAAAATAAGGAAGAAGGAAGGGGAGCCGGAAAGTTTGTTGCGTTAAAAAGAACTACAATCAACAGAATGAAGGATTTGTTCTCTTTTTATACCGACATGGTCGTCTTGCATTTTTCCATTCTTTATCAATATGCAACTATCCATGCCCTTCGTTAAAAAGATTAATTAAATTAACTCTGGCGCGAGTAGCTTGAAGGCCAGGTCCCTTGTGTAATAGTTATTGAGTTGACAAAAAATTGACTACTGGCTTAACGCATTACAATGTTCCGCATTATGCTTAATTACTTAATACGAGCCCAGCGAGAGGTAAGAACGGAATTGTATAATGCAGAGGGGAAACATCTGGGAGAGTTCGGACATTTGGGGGTTTCATCTGCATGATCAAAATGGTGACAATAAACAAGAACACAAGACGTCAGTTGACTGTGTTGTGGCGGCGCTGTTTTAGCAATGTGCGCCAGCCGTTGGCTTACTGCGCATGCGTGAGCGTTGGCCATTTTTGCATTGGTTCGCGGTTGATGCTGCCAGTGCACGCCTTGAGAAAAAAAGCTTGGACTGTTACCTAACGCCTTGTTTATAAAATACATTTTATATGCTAATCCGCCGCATGTGCAGGCCACAGCCACTATGAAATCAACGTTACAATCTAAAATTAGCAAAAGCTTCACAGGAAAAACAGAAGCTTTACTCATGTGACTAGAAAGAAAGCTTTTAATTTCTTGCGGCACACCTCCACTTCGTCCCCGGTAGGCTAAAAAAATTACGGGGTACGCTCAAAGCTGTTTAAGAACGTGACTGCAAAAGCTTACTAGAGCATTTTGTTGCTTTTCCCTGTAACTTCCTGTTAAACTTGGCGGCCTCCACCGTCGAACGTGACCCGTCCAATGAAAAGCACCCCCGAAGCTTGTTCCGCTCTCCAACCATCGCCAGGAGGATCCTTTTTGCCCCCGTCGGTACTTCCACGCTCAGCTCGAATTGCATATGCGGCGACGGCCTACCCTCATTCGGGGCCAGTGTTTTCTTTTGAAGGGGCACTTCATGTCGCACTTTTGTAGGGTGAGCTACGCTTCCCGAGGTTGAGCAGTTTCGCGTGGCTCCTGGAGAGCCGTGCTGCGCATGCCCGAGGAGCAGTGATGTCGTTCGGCGCATAGAACGTTGCTTGCTGCCCAGATTCTCTCACATACCCCACGCGCCCAGCGTCTTCGCCGACCTCCGTTCCGCACGTGGGGCCCGGTCCACTTGAGGATCATGCGAGGGGTGGCCGGGCGTGGAACCGATGGCTCATGCGTCGCAGCAACAGCAGCGTGCACCTGTTGAACCAGTTGTTGAACGCTGTGCTGGAGCCGCTTGATAAATATACATGTGTCACATAATGCGTATACCGTGTGTGTGTCATTGAAGTAGCAGTAAGCATGATAATCGAGCTAATCCTAGACAACCAGGAAAGCTAAAAATAACCAGCTGAACCTTAGCTCACCCTACGTATATCCTGTCATAGCCGAGCTAAGCCGCTGCTAATTTTTTAAGAGCCCTCCTCCAACCGTTCTCCCGCACTGCTCTTTCCTTTTCGTGGATCTCCATCCCCTCTTCAGGCTTCCCGTCTCCCCAACTTCGACTTCTTCTGGACAACGTATTATCTTTAATTCACAACGCTCGTGGTAGCATCATAAAGACTCTCGGCTAAAAAAAAAGTACCTGTTCAAAGCCCAGAAACTTGCGGCTTGTTGTGCGAAATTCTCAGCAGCCATCATCAACTCCTCCATCCCCTTCTGCAAAAAAGAAAACAAACAATGCGGCGATGGGGGCGACGCAAAACGAATGATATCCTCTTGTAGAAGAAAGAAAGAGATAAGCCATTTGGAACTGCGCAGACCGCACCAGTAGACAACAATGGCCCTCCTCTTTCTAGGCGCCGGCTGCTGCCCATCTTCGGCACATCTAGATTCCGATTGAGAAGAGGCGCTTTCCAACAGCGATGGTACTGGCAACCGCCACAGGCTGCTGCAAATGATGGCCGAGATGGCACACGCAGCAGACGGCTCGTTACTTTGCCTCCTGCCCCATCGAGGAACACGTATGTGCAAAGAAAAAAAGCCGATAGCACTGCTTTCCGACGACTGTGGAAGACATCGACCCCATCCCCGTTGTCTGTTAGCCTGCCACCGATGGGGGTTCATTTGCACATTGGATGGCCTCAGCAAGGCGCAAACACAAACAAAAAAAAAATGAGTCTGAATTGTTAAGTGGAGATACAAACGACTAAACCAGGGGATACAAAGAATTGAAGGTGATTTTTGCAGAGATGTTCCAGAATTCGTGTCATCCTCCAGTGTTCGTCTTCACTTATTTGCATCTGCTGACCCGTGTTCTTCGAATTTTGTGGTCTAAATTTGTTTTCTGGAAAACACATCCAACTTGAAATAATTAAAAGAGCGCTGGTATTCTCAATTGCACGGTCTTGTTTAGACTTGCTTTAGGCTAGGGCCGTCTTTCCGCTATGAAATTTTGCCCCGTCGCATCTAATAAAATTACACCATCTTCCTGTAGGGGAACCCTGAGTAGTATGCGAAACAACCATGGGCTCAACGCAATTTCCCATTTCGTAGTGCCGGTATGTGAAAATTGTGGTAGTTACTATGGAAACCAAACTGTAAATATAACGGTAGCTACGTACCACAACCAAACAGAAACGACGAACTGAAAACTAATTGGCACTTAAATCGACCCCATGGCTGCTTTGCATACTACTCAGGGTTCCCCTACAGGAAGATGCAAATTTTTTTTATGAAGAAATGCATTATAGTCGGGGGTTGTCGTGCGTCCCTTGGCCGGCGTGCGCAGCGCGTCTGATGATGATTGTGGCATGATGCTCCTAGGGATTGGCCAAACAAACAATCCATCACGAGGTAGCTTCGCGTTCAACCACCATCGTCATCTTCCCGGTAGGGGAACCGCTGAAGAAGAAGAAGGAGAAAAGACAAAGCTACGAAGAGGAGGGCTGCGTGAGTTTTGGCTACCGTTATCCTCCTCGGCCGGCGCATCTTCCCGATCTGAACCCGGTCGAAGAGCGGCTCATCGCGCCTCGACTCCCCTTCATGAGCATCAGGCGGCTGACTCGAGGCACGGGCAGGTTGAATCAAGGGACAGGCGGTGAACGTGCCCATCACGTATCGAAGGTGGTGCGGTGCCTTCCTCGCATGGTACCCGAGGACGTTGCGTTCGACGTTCACGTCAAGCGGAGGCTGATTGAGTCCGGCAACGTACAAGCGCGGGTTGGTTAAGCGCGGCAACATCCTGGCTTGGCTCAAGCACCTGGAACACACCCCGCTGTATCGCGCCATCAACGTTCGGGTCGATTGGAGTCGGCTCGATCACTTCGATGACGGCGGCGAACGAGAGGAACCGCAGGAAGACGACGTCGATGATGCTGACGGTGAGTTCGAAACGATTCCCGACGACTTTGACGTGAACGATCCTCTGCAGTTGGCGGTTGCGTTCAACGCGGTCTCGAAGACGCTTCTCTATAACGAAGCGGAAATGACGGGTGTGGGAAAAGAAAAAAATAAATGATTACGCTCACACTCTCGCCTCTCTCTTCGCCATTATTCGCATCACACTCATCGGTGCACCCAATGCATTTCTGCATCCTCACAATCCCCCTCGGGGAGGTGCGGGGATTTGTTTTTGTTTTTGAGGGCTGCGGTGTTAGCACAAGACGCTTCGCCATGATATGTAGTTTATAATAAATTCTCCTTTCACACCAATCAATCTATGAAAAAACAACTTCCCAACGTTAGTCAAGATATTTTTAGAATATATATAAAAAATTTCTCGGCTTGTCACTGTTGTAAGTGCAGAGAACTTAGGGGCTCGGCTTGTCGTCGCAGCTCATTCGTTGCCACGCTACCTAGCCATCGCAGTCACGCGGCGTCACGCACCCAAACAGAGACTTGTACCCTCGCTTCAACCTTCCGGCCAAAAGTTACGAGGATATTTGAACAAAAAGTTTGTATATACAGAACCGTTCGAAACTCCTGGAACACTGGCACTTGTCATACACGTCCCCGTTATTTAGCGCAAAAAAAAGTGGAGGTACATTTGAGGTTAAATAGATGTTATTAACCAGCAGTCTTCGCGTTCATTTAGTTAGGAACGCTCATTGGGTTGCTTTTTCGATAGTAAGCTAGAAAAAGTGGCCGGGGACAAAAAAAAAAAAAAAAAGACGCGTTCAAAATGACGCAGAAAAGCTCCAGCACGTTCAAGATGAAATCAAGCACAAAACGAAGATTTCCCGCTCGTGCGGTTCCAGGCAGAGCAAGAAAGAAAACATAAAGAAAAGGATGCAAGCTGTCTCATGACAAGGCACGCGAGCACCGCCAAGGCGGGAAAATTGAATTGCATTTAACACAGCGTTGTTAAATTCATAAAGAGAGGAATGAGGCAGATAGGGTAAGAACGGGAGGGGTGGCAGCAAAGAGCAAAAAAGGGCGCCACAGCCCTTGTGGCGAACCACTCTTTGCACTTCCAGCAGCTTTCATGTTGAGTGAAACTGCTTTAAATTTTCTTGCCGATGAGTTGTCGGTGGCTGCGTGATTCATCATGTTAAGACTGGTTCTCTGCATAAAATTTGTCAATACGATTTGTCCGTGATTTACAGCAGTGGTGAGGGATAACTAGACAAAAAAGAACGCAGAGAATTCAAGAAATTCATTTTCTTGGCCAAACATTTTGTGCCAGCGCTCTTGTTATTGTCGTAAGTGTTCAAGCAGGCGGGCGTTCTGTCGGCGCCTGTTTGTTTCTGCAACCACGGGGAAAGTTGAACTAGCTGGTTTTGATAACAAGCTTTGGGTTCAGAAATGGTTTTCCCTCCAGCTTGTTTTGCCCTACATCACCTGATCGTTAAGGGAAAGCCAACCATACACGGATGGTGTGACAGATGTAACACTAGTCAGTTCATCATTGCTGCTAATAGTAGAGGGAAGGTTGAAATTTTGTTATATACTTGATAACTTGCATCAAAACCGTCGAAATGGACCTTACCGAATGGCCGCTGGCGCATGGTTAGCTTCTCCATAACGAGCCCTGGTGTGGCGAAAGCGGCGCCCCCAGAGAGCGGCTGCGCCAGTGTGGGATTAACCGAGGGAGTACAGGCCTTGTCCTGGTTTGTCCTACTTGTCCTGGAGGCAGAAAAATCTCGTAACCCAGGTATGGTAAAAACTCACAATTTTCCCGTGGTCCTGGATATCTGAGGCTTGCTTGCATGTGTTTTACACTCTAGGCGTTTGCACATTGGCGCCATTAGTGACAATGGAAAAAATGTAGTTTTTGCCGCAAATCGGTGATCTTGCTCCACACATTTCGCGACTCTCGCATATACCAAAACTGTCAACACTTGCCCTTGTTTGCTGACACCGTTACTCATATGAACTCCTAAGAAGGCCTAACGGCTAAGAAGGCCGCCTTTCATTCTAGCTTCTTACCTTACGCTTGAGACGCTCGGCGGGGGTCCTAAAAGCCAGAGAAGCACTTTTCGGCAGCTGCGACCCCCCCGCACATCTAAAAGAAAACTTCCCGCCGCGTCCCTCGTTTATGCGGCGCCGGGCCCGACTGCCCGTTTTATCCTGGCTTATTTCCGATGCTTGATGTTTTTACGTGCTCACTCTAATATTTACAATGGTAATGGCATGCCCCAAAAAGCTTTTTTTAATCTTATGCGTAGACCTTGTTCATGCCTTTGAATAGGTGGGTGCAACGAAATCATCAAGAAGCAAGCTTCGGCAGGCCACCGGAGACGGCTGGGAGAAGTGTTAGTGCCCCCATTTCAGGGCGTTTATTCACATCTTACTCTTTGGAATCGCCATTGCCGGCCTTACCCTTTCTTAGCGCCCGATCCCACTGAAATAGTTGTATTTCCTTTTCTCTATTTTGCGGAAAAAGCAAGATAGATATGATAAGAAACATTCGGACGTGAATGGGGGCCATAAAAAACAAAATAAGCTAAGCAGCACGTTTGTTTTTCGGTCCTTCCTTTCACAACCAGATGTCGCCCAAAGCGTTGTTTATTTATTTCTCTCTTCGTCTGGGCATGTTCTAATGGGGCCCAACAGTACTCAGCTATTCGGCCTGCTTAGCATTTTCCTCTTCGCAACAGCGGGTTGACAGATCAGGCGGTATTCTAGGAACCGAGGGCTAATCTCGAGGTCTTTAATGCGTAGCATTCTTTGCCGAGTATCCCCTCCTCCCCCCCTAGACAAGATCGTGTAACTCCGCGTATTTCCAGAAAAGTGTACATTTTGGAAAGTAACACCTGTGATCGAAATAATAGCGTAAATGGAGGTAATTGTTCGAACAGAATTTTGAGAAAACAAAAAACTAAGAAAAATAAAAAAATAGGGGACAATGGCCAACCGTGTAACGCCTTGCATTTTCAAAAAATGCAGATTTCCGGAAGTTCAACCTTTGATGTCTATAACAGCGTAAATTGAGGTACCTGGTTGAACAGGATTTTGTAAAGCAAGAAACTAAAAATACAAAATAGCGAAAATGGCGAACCGTGTAATGCCCTGCAGTTCCATAAAAGTGCAGATTACGCGGAAGCTCCACCGTTAATCGTTATAATAGAGAGTTTTAGCTAACCCTTTTCGTCGGTCCGCTCCGGTATCGGCGGCACGCACAGCGCAACCGGAGCCAATGCGGTTTGCGGCCAAGCGCGCGACGCATGCGCAACGGCACTCCCGCTTGCTACGGAGCGTAGCGGACCGTGAAAGACGGTCAACTAAAACTCGCTAATAGCGTAAATAAAAATAATACCTCGAAGAACCTACCCTCATATTTAAGCATCAGCGCGGTTTCCGCAGATGCTATTCATATGACACACAACTCGCTGGCTTCATTCCCGACAGCCATTCAATTATAGGTACCGGAGTCCAAATACATGCCTTTTTCTGTTTTTAAAAAATTTCTTTCGTGTCCCTCATCGTCTACTTATCAACAAGCCTACTAAAGTGAACATTGATGGTACTTTGTCACACGGAAAAAAATTTATTTCTAACAGGATGCACTTTACATTAGTTAACAATTACAACTCACCTCTAGTCTCCGTAACATCTGGTGTACCGCGGGGAAGCGTGCTTCGGCCTCTACGTTTTCTAATTTATATTAATGATTTACCTGAAGACGTTATTTTTGTTGTTGTTGGTAAACTTTATTGACACACAAAAAACAAAGAAAAAGACCCCCAAAGTCCGGGGTTCTAAAAGGGAAACAAAATTATCTATACAGACGGGAAACCTGACGAACGTGAGCCACCAAAGCTCGCCACCAGGCCACTCGGTCTTTTTCCCTCCGGTGGCGCGAGCCAGTCTTGGAGAGAAGGGGGAGGAGGTGTAAGGGATTTAAGATGAATTGCGAGTGATGGTTGCGAACCAGAACAGTCCCAAAGAACATGCGGCGTATTGGGAAAGCCAGAGCACTTGGAGCACCGCACAGGGCTGCGATGGCCTTGTAGTCGATGCAGTATGTGCGGAGTTGGAAGGCTGTCCTTTGCGCTTGCCGGATAAGACAAGCATCTGCCCGGGGTAACAGGTGAGGGGGAGACGGAAGAGTCTGCCTATCCCTGATAACTGTTGCACAGTCTGGCGTCGATGGAGACGGGCTTGTCGCGCTTGCGTGGGTGGGGGGAAAAGGGAATTTGGCCAGGGCGTCTCCGAGTCTCCCGGTTGGGACGGAGCACGGGAGAGCTGATGCGCCAGCTCGTTGCCCGGGACGCCTGCGTGACCAGGAACCCAGTCCAGCACGTAGCTAGTACCAGTGTGTTTGGCCAGATGAGTGTGGAGTGCATGCATAATATTGATGGGAAGCGTCTGCTCCTGGAACAAGCGCAGAGCATCCTGACTGTCGCTGAGGATCACGTGGTTACCAGGAGTGGCTAACGATAAGATTGCGTCAGTTATTGCTTGAGCCTCTAGAGACAGGACGGAAGGAACGGCCGAGTATCTTTTCTGCAAGGGGGGGTGGGTAGGAGGAACAACTACTGTGACCCCGCGTGCGTCTTTGGGGGAGAAGGAGGCATCTGTGTACGTCACTGTTGCTAGATCACCATAGCGGTAGCGAAGAGTGCATATTCGAGCTCGACGACGTCCTGCATGCGAGGTTGCGGATACATTGATTGGAATGGTAGGAACTTTAATGCGAGGGAGTGGATACCAAGGGGGGGTATGTCGCTGTAATTTCGGGTAACGAAGCTACCTCGTAATGAAGTGAGGATAGGAGAAGACGCCCATGCCAAGTAAGCTGGAGACGAGTGTGTTGTGCCGCCAAATGAAGATCAACTTGATCTGACAATGATGCGAACGGCTGAGCAGCCTCCAACTTAGCGAGGGGGGTATATCTAGGTACCCCTAGAGCCAGTGCGGGTGGCAGGCCGGAGGAGCCGCTCAAGCTGGGATCGCTGCGATGACGTTAATTTTACGTAGGCAGGGCGTAAAGAAGCGAGTATATATTAGAGAGTTCACAAGTCGCGTAATATCGTGTTCTCGTAGGCCTTGGCGACGTCGGGTCAGCCTGCCGATTATGTGAGTTATTTGGGGTAATTTGAGCCTTACATCGATTGAGCCATTTTAAAGGGCCTTCCCATTATCCTGTAGGTCGAAGCCGAGGACGCGCAGCCAGGCCTTACGTGGAAGAGGAATGTCATCAATCACGAGTTCTACTTGAGAGCGTTGGTCGCTAGCTTTAGCCCCAAACGCTCATCAGTGACCACGAGGTACTCAGACTTCTGCGGAGATAGTGTGAGACCTACGCTTGACCCGAACGAGTGGACCGCATAAATTTCCAGCCTGAAGTGTGTCGGACAGTGCAGCTGGGCTGCCGGTAGAACACCAAAGGGTTATGTCATCGGCGTACAGTCCAAACGAGAGATTAGGAATGGAATGTAGCATACGAGGCAGGGGGCGAAGTGCTAAATTGAACAGAGTAGGGGAAAGGACAGATCCCTGAGGACTCCTCTGGTAGGAGTCCGGGGTTTGGCGGTAGTCCTCTAACACCAACGAGTGGTAGTCGTGTGGTCAGAAAATTGTGGATGTAGTTGTACAGTCGGGAGCTAGGCGTAAGTATCCGGATTTGTTCAAGAATTGCAGAGTGCGAAACTGCATCAAACGCCTTTTGGAAGTCTAGACTCACGATTGCTCTAAGTTGGGCTGCGCTCGGATATGCGTACACCTCTTGTTGGATTCGCAGCATTGTATCCTGTGTTGACCTGTGAGCGCGGAACCCAGTCATAGTCCAGTCAAAGAATTGGCTATGTTCAAGAAGCCAAGTGAGACGATGCAGGACCATACGCTCCATCAGTTTTCCAACACAGGGACGTAAGTGAAATTGGGCGTAGACTGTTCAAAGCAAGTGATTTGCACTGGTTTTGGGGGCGGATGTTAGCAGTCTTCCACTCAGGGGGGATACAGCCTGTTCGCCATGCTTCATTGATGAAATTTAGAAAAATTTCTAGAGCGGAGTCCGGAAGGTTCCTTAAGTGGGAGTATGTAATCAGGTCCGGTCCTGGTGTTGTGTGTCGTTTGCAATCGGTGAGTGCAGCGCGGAGTTCAGCGAATGAAAAATTTGCGTCAATAGGTTCTTGAGTGGGACAAGTGACAGGATGAGGCGGCGGAGGCAAAGAAGGAAAAGGAAAGAAGGAAGCTTGAATTTTGTCAGCCAAATCAGCCAAGCTAAGACCTGTCTGCAACCGCAACGATGTGATGTGCGTGGATCGCCGTGCCTGCCCGGACATGGAACGGATAAGTTGCCAAACCCGAGTTGTATGCAGTGTTCCACTCAGAGAGTCACAGAAGGACAGCCAGTTGGATGTTTCAAGAGTGCGCGCATATTCTAGAGCCTCGATTGTGAGAGCATCGATGCGTGCTTTGAGGGAGCGATTGCGCTTTTTAAACGCTTCCATCGGCGCATAAGCGCATGACGCTGATCCCAAAGGCGTAAAAGATGTGTATCAACAGCCGGACGTGTGTCAGAAAGAGCAATAAGCTTGGTGTTATGGCCATGGGGCCGAGAATTGCAGAATTCCAGGTGCTTAAATCAGATATGGCAGCCGTATCGATTGATTCCCGGAAACCATTCCAATTAGTGAGGCGAGCACTTCGCGGTGACGGAATTGAAGCACCATTCAAGGGTACAGTTGTGTGAATAATGTGATGATCGCTGCCTAGAGAATTATCCTGGACTTCCCATATAGCCGAAGGCAAGCCTATTGCCCAAGTGAGATCAGGAATCGTATCTCTTTGGCAACTATTGCCTTGTCGTGTAGGGGTGGTTAGATCATTAAGCAGAGAAAATCGGAGTTGCTGAGTGACCCGCCTTAAGAGTTGACCTGATGGTGAGGTGTATGTGTAGAGCCAATCTGGATGTGGAGCGTTAAAATCCCCTGCCCAAATAACAGCATGATCGCGGTAGGAGCGAAGGATCTTACCTAACCACCCCAAAGCGGGTCTCGCTTTAGGAAGCCAATACGAATTCATGACAACTAGTGGGATAGAGCATCCAGGAAATTGGAGTGATAGTAAGGACCGATTCCGACATAATAGAGTTGTATGCGGAAACATCTACCTGGTGAGTTGGTAATGTGCGGAGGACATATGTCACAACATAGGTACGAGGATTGGGATCGCGGCGAGTCGGTATACTGGGCTGTATGAATGAATCGTACCCTGCAATGTTGTATACACCGTGGGTTTCCTGAAGGAGTATGATAGATGGAGGGTGTGGGAGGGATTGAAGGTAAAGCCTAAAAGCGGAGATTTTACGGCGGAGTCCGCGACAGTTTCCATTGCACTATAAGTGGTCGGAGCCATGTCCAGTTAACAGTATTTTGTCGAGTCCGTAGATAGCTCGAAGGTCACGTACCCAGTTCCTGATAGTCTCACGAACACCAGGTGGGGGTGAATGCCGGGCGGCAGGTCCAAGGCCGCGTAGCTAAGCGTGGGACGTGACAAGCCGCTGAAGGAGTTCATGTTGACGACGGAAGTGTTGCTCTTGTGCTTGGTAGTGCTTTTCTTGGGCTTGAAGAAGCGGTTGAAACAGTTGATGAAGCAGCTGTGCCAGGCCCGTTGGCTGCATCGCTGCCGTAGCGGAATCCTCCTCTGCAGGTGGTCGCCCGGTGTACGGGTGTTCCCGCCGTGCAGCGCGGAGTCGCTTGAGGAGGGCGGTATGGCGCGCTTCCGTTTCTTCGAGTCGTCGTCGAAGGTCCTGCTTCTTGCGCGAGCTTTTCCAACTCGGCTTGAATAGTGGGTTCCTCTTGCAGGATGCCCTTCAGTGGAGGTTGTTCCTTTGTAGCACTAGTTGATGTCTTTGCAGTCTCTTCGATCTGGCTGGGTGTTGTGGTCGCCGCGGCGTAGGAGACATGCCGTTTACGCTCAACATGCGCCGGTTGCGAGTTGCTCGAACGTTGCTGCTGTCCGCGCGCTGCGCCATTTGCTGATGACGGCAGCGCTGTAGTGGTACGCTCTTGTGAGGCATGATCTGATAACTCCCGCACGCATTGTCCGGGTGTTCTGCCACCGCGTGGTGATCGAAGGGGACCGTATCTGTTCCCTCGGGTCTGTGACCGTGGTCGCGCTTTGCGGCTAGTTCAGCATCAGCCTTAATTTTAGTCGGACAGTTTGGGTCGGTAGCCACATGTCCCTGCTTCTTACAGTTGCGGCAGGTCATTAATTTTGCTTCCTTGCATTAGTAACGGCAAGCGGTATCGTTTCCGTGGTTCTTGCCGCATGTGTCACATACTTCCTGGTGAGGGCACACGTCTTTCTTGTGGCCGAACCGATGACAGCGACTGCATACGACCGATTTGGGTTCGTAGAGCGTGACTCGAGAAATGCGGCCCGTAATAAATCACAGATCTAGGGTGGGCGTCGCCCCTCAAACGTCAACAGGCATGCTCCACGGCTGCCCATTGGGCGTGCGGTCAGTATTCTCTGACGGTTGCACGACACGCCGCCTGAAGTTCAGCCTTGCTTTCTTTGCAGTCGATGTTATAGATCACTCCACGGCACATATCTCGTCCGGGAGCCTGGTAGACTTGCACAGCAACCTGTTTAACACCCCCGAATTTCTGAGTTCGTCAGTTTAAGTAGGGCATCGGCTTGTTTTTTGTCATGGACCAGCACCGTGATTGTGTTCGACGCAGGAATGAACTCTGTACGTCATAGGTTTTGTAACATTCATCTGCGGGTGCTGCGGAGATGAGGGCGAAGTGGAGGTCCTTAGTTGGTAGAGTGCTGGATTCTCGTGGGCGCGCGGGCGTATGACTAGGACATACGTTTTCCACGGGAGGTTCGAATAAGGATTTAGTTTGCTTAGCGTTTACGCCGTTGTTGAACCTGGTACGGCTCCTCCGGGGTCAACACCGTCACCGTCGCACACGTTAAAATCGGTTGCAGGCCAGTCCCCTGTGATGCAGTGGTGAGCACGGAGTTCTTGAGATGTGCACCGGTGACTTCCATTTTGGGTCAGGCACTGTAACATCATGGCCGCATTCCTCGGCGCGCTCTTTCGCCACGTATGTTTCCATGCCGTCTTCGTCACTTGAGATGGCCGATTCATTTTCTTGAGCCGAATGCGTCAGGAGGCCGCGGCGCGTTCTTTTTTCCCCTTGTACTGCTGTCTGAGGCGCTCGAAGAGCCCCTCCTGTCGTGGCAGTTGCGGCGAGCGCTGCGGCTCCTCCCATAGCGTTGCTTGTTTTCCTCGAGCGTTCGCGCCGATGCTGGTGTGGCCCTTCGCGGCAAGCCTCAGAGCTCGCGCCAGGAGTTGCTTCGAGATCGGCACGTGCTTGCCGTTCTTGTTGCTGTGGTAAACGCGGCGGCATTTCTGCTTGAATCGGCGTCGCCTGTTGTTGTCTGTAGTCATCAGATGGCGGTGGTGTCGGCGCAACCTGGCCGGCGGTCGTCCCCGGCGGTTCCATGGGTAGGCTTAGCGAAGCCGTCGCCGGCGGCGAAAGGGTGGCCGTAAAACGGCCTTGAAACACGGTACCTGTCGAGTGTCACCTCGATGGGCTCCTGGTGCGATGGCGAAAAGGATGACCCGTAGCACTCGAAGCACAGACGTGAAGAGAGCTCTTGACGGGGATGAAATGCAGAGCGTCGGGACATACGTCCATTCACATTTGGGGACAGCAGCGCCCTCCTGAAGACGTTAAAACTAAGATCACACTATTTACGTACGACTACGTAATATACAGGGTGTCCCAGCTATCATGCACCCAAAATTTTAAAAAGAGTAAAGGCGTAAATCGAAGGAAACCAGGTGCATATTGTTTGCAGTACTGTGAAGAAGCGGACAGTATTTTTTCTTTAATGAGACCTAATTAACTAATTGTAATTAAATTTTCTAACTCGAGAAATACTGTCCTAATCACTAAAGTGTAATGAGGCACTTGTAGGTAAACCCCGAGGGGCATCTAACTGCGGCATATTCAGCGATGAACTAATTGCGTACCCATTTATTCTGACTGATAAAGGAAACCCGCGAAAATGAAAAAAAACCACGTGAGGGGCCTCCGCGCGCACCGTAAAGCAACGCCCTCAAACAGGCTGCCTCTGAGTTAGCCAGAATGAAAAAAACAAAAGAAAAAAAGAAGAAATCGCGACCGAGTTTTTTCCTTATCTGCACACGCGTTCCGCGAATCTTGCTGCTGCTGCTCCTTCCATGCATGCTATTCACGGAGCAAGCATGCTATTATCAAGGTGATGCGCTGTCTCTTCGGACGGTGAACACGCGAAGCAGTTGCTTTCAATCAGCTTTGTTTGGGGACGCTGCTTTACAAAGCGCGTGTAAGCGTCGTCACGTGGTATTTTTCATATTTCGCGGGCTTCCTTTATCAGTCAGAATAAATGTGTACGCAATTAGTTCATCGCTGAAGATGCCGCAGTTAGATGCCCCTCGTGGTTACCTACAAGTGCCTCATTGACACTTTAGTGATTAGGACAGTATTTCTCGAGTTAGATAATTAATTACAATTAATTAATTAAGTCTCATTAACGAAAAAATACTCTCCGATTCTTCACATTACTGCAAACATTATGCGTTACGTTTTCTTCGAGTTACGCCTTTACTCTTTTTTAAAATCTTGGTGCATGATAGCTGGGACACCCTGTATAGTAATATTCATTCCTGTACTGTAATCACGACGTTCTTCAATCTGACCTAATCGCTTTAAAACCGTAGTGTTCAACCTGGCTAATGCCTCTAAACCTTGCTGAAACAAAATTAATGTCTTTCACTGGTGAAGAGCACCCCTCAACTTCGGGTGAGGCACCCTTCAAATGGGCCAGCCACCAAAATCTAGGCACAGATAGGAGAAGCGGCAACTCAGGGATGGCAGGTGACAGTTGACTCGAGCTCTGAGCTCTTTCAATTGCACGCACGCATTGAGACGAGAATATTGCCGTAAGGCAGACAGATGCCAATGTATAATTATGACGTTGCCTTGTGACAGCCGGTGAAAGCTGCTATTACTCATTTTCGGAAACAGCTAGAGGGAGCAACACAGAAAAAAAGGCAGTATTTATGGCATCAACCGTACCACTTCCGAACAAACTTTTGATCTTAGTTTGTAACGCCTTTCTAAGCTCGGCAAATTTTCTTCCGCTAAAACTATTGCAGCCCTCTTCGAAGAAATGTATCTCTTGTTTCCCCATAGGGGATTGTCTGTGTGCGCAAAGGGGCCTAGCGTGTCAAGGGGTTCTTTGGTTTGGGGCGAGTGGTGGTTTGAGCAATTTTTAGGCCATTTTCTTTCACATTTCGTAGTTTTATAGTAGCCCATGATGAGCAACTTGTTGCCAGCAAAACGTGTTCGCACGTAAGAACATAATGACGCGTCGTGATCGTCAACGTCAGCGCATTCTCCCCACTATGCTGGGGTGATATTCTCCGTGGAGTGGAGCAAGAACTAGGATCATCGGGCATTCTAGTAAACCTTTCAGCGCAAAAACGGTGTTATGTTCGATTTCTCTGCTGCTTAGCAGTGGCAAGGACAATATTCTTGTACTTCTTTTCCCCAGCTGCTTTTCCCCGCGATGTTGGAGAAGAGCAGTATTTTTTATTAGACCTTGCAATTCTTTTATCACGGCGCACTAATTTTGCTGATATCACCACCACCACTACCATCGTAATCATCATAATCATAATCACAATCAAAATTGTCGTCATCTTTTATGCTGACTTGATAGATACCACTCACACTTGAGTTTACGCGCATATTATTTGTAACTTCAGCCACCGAGCTCCATTCTTGTTTTTTTTTCTATGATAATTATTGGCACTGCGCCCTGTAAGAGATGTCACAAGGCGAAACGCGGAAAAAATAGCGAACAATAATGTAATTAGAAAGAGAACTACTGTATGGATTTGTCTTTTCCAACATGTAGGGCCTGATGAAAGATGATGCTACCGGGAGCACAAGGAGCGCACCACAATCCATTTCGATTATAGCCCCCGGAAGCCTGTTGCTATTACCGCAGATGCGAGAAACAGCGCCAGACCAATATCGACTCCGATTGCGACGAGGAGGAGCGATAACAAGCAGGAGCGGTCATGGTTGGAGATTGTTGGGGTATCGGCTGCACGCAACGACCCACTGGTTTCCCTTTGGCGAGCTTGTTACCATCCACCACAGCGGCTGCATGTCGCCTTTGTTTGCTAGCGTTTTCTCGGTAGTCGAAGGAAGTGACGCGGTCGGAGATAGCCTGCGGAGCTTTTCAACGCGAAGCAGGCAGGGCGCAAACCTTGAAGGATGGTTTAGGGATTAAGCGAATTAGAGTAAATGCACGCTGATATTGTAGATCTTGCTGCTATCTTACATTTTCCTGACATGCAATTTTTCTAAAGCGTACTTTAGAATACGGGAACGAATGATGACAAAAAAACATCCGTTCAATGGCACAGCTTTTTTACGATCCCGTTCGCGTCGACACAGTCGATCGAGTCAAATTGGTTCTTAGATTTTCATGACGTCAGTTGCTCGTTTTCCGCGATGTCAGTTATGAACAAGATAAGAAGAATCGTGCTGTGGGAGATTAATTAGGGTGCGTCAATGGCGCTGTGGTGGTTGTAAAGTCGTGAAACTGTAATTGGGAAGTCCGTGTCACGTATGAAGAAAGTGATCATAACCTTGCTCTTGTCAGTATTAAACAACATGCACTGTCGTTGAAAGAAAGCGTGATCGTGATCTCGCAACTAATTTAGTTACAGTGGCCAGTGTTGTTCTTCTTGCCGAGCACCCGGTTCCTTCTCTTCAACTCAAGAGGCACCCTTATTTTTGCGGTCGAACTACTTGGTCTGCATATCCCGGGGTTTTGCACTGATGAGAGCGGTAGCACCACCACGTACAGAGATGGTTCCTGTATCTTACTCTTTCTGTTACCACGCTTCTACGGACGATACAATTTACAGAAGTCCCGCTTGCTCTAAATGGCGTCTCCCGGCGTTGCCTATAGCCAGAATGCCTAGCTCCACCCCAGCGCCTTGTACAGACGATCTTCACAACACCGTTTTCCTAGGCGGCCACAATCATGTAGGAGAGCCTTGACGGCGAGCCAATGAGGCACGAACGTTCTGGGACGTACCCAATTATAATACCCTTGTTGGCCATATTGTACACTCGTGGGTGGGCGTATTAGCCTCCCTTCTCCCGTTAAGCAAAATATTTTCTGAATAGTTACCTCCTATGACTTCAAAGTGCAGTTAACCAAACTGAAATTCGGCGGCCAACAGTGGACTTGAGCGGCGCAGAACAGAAGCGATTGGAAGCGATTCAGTGGTGGTAACCAAGCTGTTCTTGATGATGATGAGCCTTACAATAGCAATGATAACTAAGTTGCCTAGGCTGATATCGAAGGAAATTAGTGTAAGCGTTAATTGCTGTTTAACGTCTGTAGCAGAGCAAGCAAGGGCACAGATGAAGCGGAGCGGCCTTTTTTTTCACTTTCGGAGCTATAGTTATCTCAGGAATGCAAGAACGCATTCAAAAGTTTCTGATGCTTGTACTTTTTTTACGCGCGCTGCTCATTTTTCAAGCGTTCTGAAACGCCTCCTTAACGCGAATGCAGGCAGCAACGTGCAACGATCGGTGACAAATGCGGGAGCGGTGTCACCAAGCCAAACAGGACCGAGCCTGGAGAAATGATACGCGTCGTATTCAAATGGTGGGAGGCCATCCATTCTGCGAAGCCAGTGACATATTTCGAATCCGGAACAGCATCCTCTTTTACCGATATTCTTCCCAGCCTTCACCGGTCCAAAGCGGGCGTGCATTGTCGATACGAGACCCGTTCATCCCCCCGCCTGCATTTGCTGAGGGCGTTCCCGCCCCCTCTCATTTTGGGGAAGAGCGTCGAGCGTGCGATTCGTGCACCCAAAATTTTCTGCCTGCGTGCGCACGGTCTGAGCCTGAAGATACGTCAGGCGATGAAACGCGCTCCCCACGGTTAAGCGGCATTTACGAGTTCAGCCATTAATCATTGTTTGCCGACTTGGCGAACACGCTCATGACGGCTCGTTCTCCCGAACAAAGCCGGGACGCGCCTCTCATACACTACGAGTCAGCCATTGCTCCCGCATAATATGCAAGCCTACCCCTTTTAAAGCGCAGCTTTTTACCTCTACCCCCCTGGGGTCCTGTGGCGACCATTGGTGTCAACGGAAATCTCCCGAGAACAAATAAAAGAAGTTAGTGGTGCCGCCACGAACCGAACCTGGAGCGAATGTTTAACGTAGCGAGAGCCCGTTGTCTTACCGATCGAGCTACAAGCCCACGCGAAACGGGGGAGACAGACGGTGCACTCACCGAGCACATCTGTGGGTTGACCCCTTGCGTTCTCTCTGAATTCCCCATCATAGCGTCACGCGATCTCTCGTACCGCCGTGCGCTCCACCTACAGCACGTGTAGCGGCCGGGTGAATGCCTTGCGCATGCGCTAGGAGTTATAACAAAGGAAGCTAACACCAACGCATGGAATCGCACTTCTCGTACGCCTCTGCTGCTGAACTCGTCGCTTCCGTGGGCGGCGGCAGATACGGAGGAGTAGTGAGATCGTCTAACACCGGGTTTGAGCTTCCTTTAATTTTATAAAGAGTTTCCACTAATGTGCTTCACCGATACAACACAACCAACCACCATTCATGGATCATGCATTGATTTAGCCTTAGCGAAGAATATATCTTTGAAGTAATAAAGGGTGGGGTTAAGAGCATCCCACTTGTCTGTGGCTTCACTCTTCCTAGAGCCACGTGTGTGAATTCATGTGACGTCGCGTAGGTAATCGTTGTGGGTGTCATTTACAGCGTCGCTTTCCAACCACTTTCACATGGCGGATCGGCCCGCATGTTTTAATGCGTAGCATTCTTAGCCGAGTACCCCCACCGCCAGGACCGTGTAACGCACTCCATTTCCACTGATATCGCGCTAGTTCCACCAGTAGTCGCTTATAATACCGTACATGGAGATAACTGGTCGCTCAAAATTATGAAAAACTGAGAAATACAATAATACGGAAAATGGCAAAACGTGTAACACCCTGCATTCCCACAATAATACAAATTTCGCATAAGTTTCACCAGTAATCGTTATAATAGCGTAAATAGAGATAAGTGGTCGAACTAAATTTTGAAAAAATAATATAAATAACAAAAATATGGAAAATATACGGAAAATACCAAACCGTATAACGACCTGCATTGTCATAACAGTGCACATTTTGCGGACGTTCCACCTATAATCCTTATCAAGCGTAATTGGAGATAGTTGGTCGAAAGAAAAAAAACAAATAAGAAAAATATAAAATAATTACGGAAACTGGCGAACCGTGCAGCGCCTGCATTCCCACAATAATGCAGATTTCACGAAAGTTATAAATGTATTCGTTGTAATAACATAAATGCAGATAATTGTTCGGACAAAATTTTGAAAAACTAATAAGAAAAATATTTCAAAATTATGAAAAATGGAAAAACGTATAACACATGGAATTTCCACAGTAAGGCAGATTTCGCAAAAGTTTCAGCTGTAATCATTATAGTATCGTAAATGGAGATGATTGGTCGAAACAAATGTTGAAAAACTAAAAAAAAAATAAGAAAAATACAAAATAATCACGGAAACTGGCAATCAGTGTGACGCATAACATTTCGAAATAATGAAGATTTCGGCAGAGTTTTCTATGTAATCGTTATGGCAACATAAATGGAAATAATTGGTCGGACGAAATTTTGAAAAACTAATAAATAACAAAAACAGGAAAAAATACGGAAAATGGAACATGTATAACGACCTGCATTTCCACAATAATGCAGATTTTGGGAAAGGTCCACCAATAATCGTTGTATTAGCGTAAATAAGTTAACTGATAGAAAAAAATTTCGAATATAAAGAAATAAGAAAAATATTAAAAATTACTAAAAATGGCGAACCATGTAACCCCCTGCATTTCTACACTAATGCAGATTTCGCGAAATTTCCTCTTATAATTGTTATAATACCGCACATGGAGATAATTTGTCGGACAGAATGTACAAAAGTCAAAAAAATTGTCTGGAAAAAACTGACACTCAAGACAAGCGGCATAAGAATGCGACGCATTAGTAGATAATTCTCTGATTTTCTGCAGAACTTTTTTTTATAAATGGACAAAAACCGCTGTTCGCTGACATTCGGTTTCCCCAAGGGAGCCACAACGGCGGGCCCTAAGTGCAAGTCGACGGTATAACCCTATTAGAGTGCGGTAACTAGACCCCTGGAAGGTTGCAAAACTGTGTTTAAGTCGCCATTCGGAGAAGCTGAAACAGTCAAAAGATGCACTGCAATTGCGATCCCATTCAGTTGTCGCAATTTAGATGTAGTGTCTAGGTACTCCTGCAGTAGGTGTTGGGAGGACAGAAAAGAATGAAAAAATCGCGAAACCATGGTTGTACTCAGCAATTCAGTGACTAGTCTGTGCTGTGTTTGCTTTTCTGAAATTATATTGCTGCATTTAACTTGTTCTTATTGCTTTGGCCCTCCTTGCTTAATAATGTAGTGAAAGAGTGGCTGTAGCAGAATCATTGCAATGCTTAGTCTTAAAGTACAGTACTCGCGAGTACTGTACTCACGAGTACATGTACTCGCGAGTACAAGCTTGTCAGTTTGATCACGCACTCGAGTTCCGGCGTGCGTGCAGAAGTCTTACGCATTTTTCGGCGCCTCATCAAGGAAGGGTAAATGAGGCGTTAAAAAGACAACTGCGGCTCTCTCCATTTCTTTTTTGGTGGTGTTGCCGCTGTTCGCCACCGCACGTCACGGGGTTGCCATATGGAAACCCCAGGCAAGCATGGGTGGCGTTTTCGCACTTTCTTCGTCCAAATCGCTCGAAAGGGTAGAGACGCGGGGGGCTGCTTGCATGTACAACGCACGCTGAAGCCACTCTTTCTCGGTCTTCAGAATCAGTAACCAGATAAGCTTTCGCCTGTTTCACATAGACAAAGTAGTGAAAAGGCAACCAGGAGAACCAACTGGTGGGGGATGGAAGTGTTCTCTGGCTCTTGCTTAGTCGAGTCAATAAACCTAGTGCAGCGCGTGAATGCAAGCAGTTTATTTTGAGAACAAGTTAGTAGAAACACTTCTGAATACGAGGAAGTGTGAGTACAGATACAGTACAAGGGAATACCGGTGAGTGCGACGGAGACAGACTGAGTACGAGTTCGTACAGATTGAGTACAAAGGCGGCTGAGTACATATTGAGTACGACTACCGGTCAGCATAAATTGAGTAGGAGCACAAATGAGTACAGATGAGTTGATTACCAGTGATTACAGATTGAGTATGAGTATCCGTGAGTACAGATTCACTACGAGTACCCGTGAGCACAGGTTGAGCACAAGTTAGTTCAGATTAAATGGATCCAGATACGAATGGGCACAAATTGAGGGCGAGTTTGAGTGAGGACTAATGAGTTTTAGTAAAGTGAGCATGATTACAAATTAGTACGAGATAGTAGAGTAAGAGTGATTTTGAGTACAGACAAGCTTTTTGACTCTGCGTTTCAGTTAGTACAGCGTGAAAGAAACAAAATGCGATTGAGTTTCAGGGAGTTGTTTTTGTTCTACTGACCTATGATCTGTTTCTTGCTGTACCTGAAACAGCACGAGTAGGAGTTTCATTCATTGTGCTTTCTTTTATCTCACACGTGCTGGAGCAGTTCTGAGCCATTTTTAGCTATATTTTGTTTCACTTGCGTTCGCAAATACCAACCTAATGTGCAGTCATGGCTACAAGAACGCGCGGACTAGAATATCAGTACTTATATTTTGTCTCATCTGCGCCTGAGGTTCTTTTTGAGCCAGAGGTTCTTGTGCGCAATGTAATGGGGACATGTATGATTGGTTACGACGGGCCGAGGTGACGTCCATTTGGCTTTCTTGCGTACTGCGAGATGATTTTCTAGCCGCCGATAGCCGACTTTTCAGTCGATTTCAGTTGCCTTGTGTTTTCCCTAGCTTTTGTTTCAGTGTCATCAGCTAGGCCATCGATGGCTTGCTCCACAACTTTCGCTGGTCCCTAGATAAGTTGTCCCTAAACGGTCACGTGCGGCGTTTCCGGCAACCCGCTTATTTTCCGCGCCGTCTTCGACTTATCGACGTCAGCGGTCGCCGTTTTATAGTAGGAGGGAACTTATACGTTCGGGGAAATGGGCCCAGGAGTTTCCAATGGTTCTGCCGATTGTACCGAAAGGGCCAAGAAGCTATATAAGCTTATTTTGATAATTGTTTCAACTTTTGACCGGAAGGGTGAATTGAAGCACACGCAGACAGGCGGGCAAACAAGTGGACGGACGGACGGACGGACGGACCGTCAGAGGGGCGGGATGGCAGGCAGGCAGGCAGGCAGACAGACAGGCAGAACGCAATTTCCGGTTTTGAGAGCTCAAGTTAGCCTATCGTCTTTAAATATTACGTAGAAGCGCAGCGTATGGCGATTACAGGTAAGGTGCACCAATTGGAACGCTGAGCACGCATCTGTAATGGCGTGCCGTAGACGAAAGGTGAAAAGTTAGCTGTCTGACCGTACGCGTCTTAACTACAGTCATATTCTTTTATACTTTATACACAATATTTCGCTTTATACACAATATTTAGGATCGACGAACCCGTTAACCAAGCGAGTGTACACGCAAGGAATACCAGCAACGGTATCACGAGGCGCATGAGGACCTCGTTCAAAATTTCTGTTCCATCCCCAGTCATGCTGTTGCATCTTTCGCAACGTATCTTCGCCATTATTGCCGCTATAAAAGGAAGCCTTGTGAACGCTCATAGAACAGAAATATTACTTAACCAGACGTGAACTAACGCGTGAAAAGACAGAACAGAAGTATGAGAATTCATTTTTTATATGTACGGTCGTGTCTCGAAGTATGGGGAGAAGTGTTTCCCCTCCGCAGGTTTGGATTATTCAAGTTTTAAGAAAATTGCTCGACTTTTTAAGCGAGCCTCTAACGTACAACGGGAGAATTGCCGTACCCTACAATAATTTGGAATGTTTCAGGCTAACTTAGTTGGGCAGTTCATTCAAATCCGCGGGTTTCCATTCGTAGTAAAAGCTGCGACAGGATTCCAAACACGTAAAATTAGCGTATGCCACAGTAATTCTGGTAATTTTGTGTTAACGCGGTTAAAGTTCTTCAACTTTACATGTCTTGCGCTTGGAAACAGACTCGCATAGCTATTAACATGTCATCAAACACGTCTGCTGTATTTCATTTTATGAACTGTACGCGTGGGCGATGCGTACGATGGTAACATTGGGTACGATGGTTGCTTCTTGCGTACGCCGACAATTTACTCCGCTGTGACCGTTGAATGTAGTAAATTTTGTTGCTAAAAACCTTTTTCAGCCGTGGGTAAAAATTCTAATAAAGATGTCATGCGCAATAGTTGAGCATGGAGAATCATCGACAGATATCTATTGTATATTCAATACTGAGTGCTTAAAATATTGAAAGTAATGCCCTGCTTCGGAAGGTTCGCAGAACATGAATACCGCAAACCAAGGACGAAATACCTGATGCGCCCCGTAGCTGCGTTACAGGGACGTGAGCTGACATCATTGATTAGAGATGTTACGACAGCTACGAATACAGGACATACTTTTCACGACTGCAGTTACTCCCCGTGCGAGTGGGGTACATGCAATAAATAAATAAATAAATAAATGAATAAATAAAAAAATAAACACGCAAATAAATAAATAAATAAATAAATAAATAAATAAAAATAAATAAATAAATAAATAAATAAATAAATAAATAAATAAATAAAATGACCTGAAGGGGCACCGAAGAGAGTTCTAAATATTGATTAATTACCACACCAGATGTATGTCTACAGTGCGTGAGAAAATTTACATGCATTTTTTGATGAGATAAGCGCGCTCGAAAGCCCCGTTTCTCGTGTAGCAACCTCCCAAGACTTTGGCAATTCTATTCAGACTCCCTTTTAGACTTTTATACAGGTTGTTCCAGCTATCATCGACCAAGATTTCAAAAAAGAACAATGGCGTTGCCCGAAAAAAAATTTAGGGCCTTTTGGTACCAATATAGTAAAGTAGCAGACAGTAATTTTTTCGTTAATTAGATTTGAACTAATACTGTCAAGAATTATCTAATTCGAGAAGTGCGGTTCCAATCATTAAAGTGCCAATGCGGCACTTGTAGGTACCCACGAGATGCATTTAACTGCGGTATTATCAGCGACGAACTAATTGCCTAATAATTTATTCTGACTGAAGAAGAAACCCGCGAAATATGGAAAATGCCACATGATGGCGCTCCCGCCTGCATCATAACGCAGTTTCGTCGAACAGGACGCCTCTGGGTTAGCCAGAATGAAATACAGAAAAGAAAGAAAGAAGAAATCGCGGCCTAGTTTGTGCCTTATCTGACACACGCGCCCCGAATTCTCGCTGTTGCTGCTCTTTCCCTGCATACCCTTATGAACGTGATGCGCTGTCCCTTCGGACGTGTGACAGGCACAGCAGTTGCTTTCAATCAGCTCATTTGAAGGCGCTGGTTTATGATGCGGGCAGGAGCGCTCTCCCTTGGTATTTTTTGTAATTCGCGGTGTTTCTCGTTCAGTCAGAGTGAATGAGTACCCAATTAGTTCGTCACTGAACATACCGCAGTTGGATGCATCTCGTGGTGCCTACAAGTGCCTTATTGCCTCTGTAATGATTGGGACAGTATCGTACTTCTCGAATTAGCTAATGCTTTACAATATTAATTTAAATCTCATTAACGAAAAAATTACTGTCCGCTACTCCACTGTACTGGAAACATTATGAACTAGATTTTTTTAGTAACGCTAAGGCTCCTTTTTTAAAGCTTCGGGCATGAGAGCTGGGACACCCTGTGTATTGAAGGCGATAAAGAGGTTGAAAATCTTCATGGTAAATCTTCATGGATCATACAATGTCCAGTTTACACGTTTTATACCTACCTTTTGTGGTAATCACTTCTTTTCATTAAATATCTTCTCTGGCGCTCTTTGCCCTTGTCGGCCTTGCGCCATTAAACACCAACCATCATCATCATTCATGGTAAAGGGTCTCACTATCTACTTCCCACAAAAAACGCAGTAATGAAGGTGGCTGGGAACAAATGCACGGATACCAATTAGCCCCTGAAGGTACCAAACCCCTGAAGGTCAAAGTCGCAGTTACCTACCACTTGGTCAATACTTTCACAAGTATCTTTCAAGACACCAGGAAAGCTTTATTACAAAATTTATTGTGTGTAATTCGCAGTCAGCCTTCGTAGATCAGTAGATCAGCTTTACTGAATAAAATAAAGTGCTCAATCTTCCTGGCCGCAGCAGAGATGATGTAATAGCACCATCTGGGCGGCGGTCTTGGCAGTAGAAGAAAAGACGACTCCCAACCATGTTGCACGTCCCCGACGGCTGTCAATCAGATTTTGCCACCTCGGGAAGACTTGGAAGAGCACCAGAAGTAAGCGGTGACCAAACACGTTTTGTTATCGTCAGCGCTGTCAGCACGCTGCTATAATCAAGAGGCATCGTTGATTGGCCGGATGGGCGACGTTGCGTGTTAGGCAGGCCGGCTGGGCCCCGAATCCACGATTTTTGGAAATGACCAAGAAATGCACGCAAACGGACTCAGAAAAACTCAACAGAGAATTCAAGGGGCTAATAGTTGCGAAAGCAGTCTGACAGGCGCAAAAATTTCACCATAACACAACGTGCGCACAGACAAAAGGCACTGCTGGTCGTTCGACGGTGGAGAACCGCAAGAAAACAAACTTAACAAAAGTAGAGAGAGAAAGAGAGAGAGAGAGAGAGAGAGAGAGAAACGTGTGGGTGCGCACAGTAGAAAGAAAGCAGATAGATGTGCTGCTTTTGCGCAATGTAAAAATAGAAAAGAATCGGGGCCAAGGAATAGTTACAACAGTCAGAAACATGGGGCCTCGGAATAATAAAAGGAAAGAAAATAACGGAATCGGAAAGGGAAAGTAGATGACGGACGCTATCCATAAGCCACTATTTTTATGGGTTTCGATGGTCGGGGAGGACGAGAACTGACTCAGCAGGGAGCAGCCTCGCGGCAACTGGAGGCCTCCGTAACTTCACCGTTGGCCGGAAAAGACACGCAGTGCTCTCATAAACGGTTACGCTCGAAGATTAAATACAAAAAAGCCCTGAATGTTTGTTTTTAGGCGCTGCCACAGACAAAGTAGACAATTTCAGCAGTCCAAAATCGATTCGAACTCCACTTATGTTTTTAAATGCTATGTAAGTTACAGGGGCACTAAAGGGGGTTACATACGTTGTCTTATTACCTTACCAAAAGAAAAGTATGCCACGGTTAGATCCTGTTTGGAGAATGTCTGGCCGATATACGCGGAATTTGGACGAGGGAGTGCATTCGGAAGTGCGCTTTTTCTACTACCATTCGCTTGACCTATATGCGGAAGTTGGCGATAACGGCCCACTTACAGTCCTCAGGAATATTTAGCGAACTTCCAGCGTGTTTAAACTGTACAAGACAGACGCCAAGAAACAAGATGATCCCTTGCAAACAAAATGGGTGAAAATATAAAATTATGCGTTACCTCTTTCATTTGTGATGGTGCTAATATATTGTTGAATTTTTTCGCGTTTATTTTTCTTCTTTCCCCCTTGTTATCATGGTGCATTTTGTTTGTTTTCTCAACTATTCAAAGAATGTCCGGAATGCCGAGTTTGTACGTCTCTGCATGTCAAGAATATATAACAGGTACGGCATAGTGGAAACGCTTTTATACATTTACCCTTCAATATCTGTTTTATTTATTCATTTTAGAGGCAATACAGGACTTTGTTTTTAGTTGCATGTATTAACTTCTGCTATATAACCGCATACCCTTTTTATAGGTGCTTCTTCCAAAACCCTGCAACTAATGACTGCGGGTGATAGCGTTCAGCTATATTTTTTGTCACGATTCGACACTCAAAGAATTCCTATGTTTAGTTGACGTTTTTAGCCTATTCTGAGCACATACATTTGATTGATTACAATCATGCTTTGTTTGAAGTAGTAAATCAAGTGCCAGTAGGCAAACAAGTGTACACGTATAACTGAAAACTGAGTTCGGTATAAAAGAAAACTGGGCTTTCCGTTGCACCAACCTTTAAAACATTCCTGTTTTCAATAATAGCCACGAGCTACAGGTTTTACACTTGCCTGTGCTCTGAATCATAATAGCTCTTTGTTTTTTTGTGCGTAAAGTAACGCACATGCTTATCTTTTAAATGTATGCCCGAGTGTGCTGGTGCGTCAACCTTAAACTCCCCACCTAATCCGCATCAAATTTTGTTTCGTTACTTTGCATGTGGTTGTTCGTGATTGCGTTATTTTCATATTGTTGGAGTATATTGGATGACAATATAGTTGGGATTAGATCCAGAAAACCTGTCCGCTGTCTGCAGGAAACTTGATTGCGCGACAGTGCTTTGAACAAGCTAGTTTCAGCTTTTTTGTTCGAGCGGCTAAATCTCCCTGCTTCTCTTTGTGCGGTATTTCTGTCTTTATGTTTCGTTTTGTGTGCGCTACATCAGCTTAAGGTACGTTGATTTGGCGAATTTTTATTAGTTTCGTCACCGTCTTTCCCCAATGGTAAATTGAGTGGCGGACCCAAAACGAAAAACAAAACATCCGTGCCAGCGTGAATTTAACCAATACCAGATCTGATCGTTTATTCGGTAAAAGGAAGACATAGAAGGAATGGACATAATTTCAGGCTGGCAAAAAGAGCCGACAAAAACTTGGGAATAGTAAACGCATAAATGCTCATTTCCAACTTCTGTGGGGAGGCGATTAGCAAAACTCGTACTTACCGCAAACTGAAGTGAGCGCAGGACGATTTCAGGCAGTTTGACAGATCTCCACCAGACTCAATGGTCTGGTCCTCTTCTCTTTTGGGACAATGCGTCCCTTTGGGCAACTCTATCTTCGGTAATGGGGTCCATCCGCCACTCCAAACGCTGTTATCTTTGCCTGTCTATCCTCTGTTATCATCCGGCGTAGTTAATGAGCTATTCTTTATCTTCATGCAGGCAATGCATCAAAAGCAGTCCAAACGTCTGAATCTCAAACCAACCATGACTTGGTGGCGGTTCTCCTGAAGTTGTTAGCCCTATTTTAGGGTGAAAGTACGCCAGTAGTCCGGTCAGTGACCCAAATAAACTGTTTGCAAGTGTTTATATAAATACAGGGCGTAGTTAGTGTCCGTCTTTGACTTAAGTAGTAGTACGGCTCGTTGTTTATCAGACAGGCCTGGCAGCCCAATCTCGATTGCACCTTCAATTCGGCATGTCGTGTCACCCTTCCTACGGGGCATTCTTCCGCGTCTCTCTTGTTTTAACCGCCTGGCTTGATTGATCGCGGCCGGATTGCCTTTCTTCTTGGCTTCGGCTGACTACTGGCCACCTTCCAGGCAAACCAATTTAGGAAAGTTCGCGGCGTACAGAGCCACACAGATTGGAATGAACGTAAACTAGGGAGATTGGGTGTAGCGCTTCTCCAAAATAAAAGAAGCCCGTGCTGCGACCGGTATTTGTTCTCTTTTTTTTTTCTCATCGTCGGTCAACTTTTGGTCATTGTCGGTAAGCGCTTGTAGTTAGGAAATGCTGGCGAAGCATATAAGGGCATGGCGGGAGACTGCCTGTATGCTTGATAGACCGAAATCGGCGTTAGAGTACCAGGCTTCTTTCAATTTGTCGTCTGCAATAGTGTTACGCGAAGACACAATAGTATGTGTTTAAGTGTAAAAAGAATTTGTATTTCGAGACCATATTTTTCTCCGGCCTTTACTACACACTATTTATGAGGCCGCTTGTAATTTTAAGCACTTAGAGAAAAATAATTCGGCCGCAGAATTCCAAAATTCTACGTTTGAAGTTTAAACAGTGAATATTTCCTGCGCTGCTTGTGGCAACCTATTCGAACAATGATTCTATCAGGGGCCCGTTTCTTTCGACATTCCATTTCACTGGGAGGCGGTCCTTTGCTTTGAACGTTTCTATAGCTTTCAAGCTCGTGAGCCACCTTACACTCCCAAAAAACGCACAGAAAATAATTTTGGGGACCGTTCTGTAGCCTTACAATGTTCTGTTGCGAATTCTTTGGAGGACCGGTACGCCCCCATGGAGCATATGTTGCGTTGCTTTTTGGCGCAACAAAAGAGCGATTTTTACTCCTAATGAAAGAACGACAGATGGGAGACATCTTTGCAGAATTGACAAGGAAAAGTTATGGTGAATACAAAGACATTCGTTACTGTGTTCTGAAAAGCATAATTTTTGTTACCCGCCGCGGTGACTCAGTGGCTAAGGCGTTGCGCTGCTGAGCACGAGGACGCGGGCTCGATCCCCGGCCGCGGCGGCCGCTTTTCTGATGAAGGCAAAAAGGAAAAACACACGTGTGCACGAGATTTCGGCGCACGTTAAAGATCCCCAGGTGGTCAAAATTAATCCGTAACCCTCCACTACAGCGCGCCTCATCGCCTGCGTTGCGTCGGCGCTTTAAACCCTACAATCAATCAATAATTTTTCGTTATGGACCCAATACTAGGCAGTTACAATGAAGCTAAATCTCTGAGAAAATAATTTCTCACCCACCTTACTGACTCCCTAGCATCTCTTTGACTACTTTTTGAATTATGACATGGCACGCTCCTTAATATGCCCTCATATGCAGAGGATACTGGTAAGTACCTGGTTAGACGACAGTTTTTGGGAAGGTCCCCAAGGAAGAGTAATTTAAAACAAAAAAAAAATGCTGCTGCCAGGAAATGTAAGAGCTATCTAGTTTTATTTCGAGACGTATGGTTGCAGTGTAAAATGATGTCCAATTTTTCTTTGCTCAATTACGAATTAGTATTATTCTTCAAAAACGCGGTGTGAAGAGCGCACGATTGAGAAACAGGCTGCATAAGCTATTACCAGCTTCCCAGTTGCAGCCGACGCTCTCCTAATTAGTCTTGACTCACCTTCCGCGAGTGTTACAATATAGAACAATTGGCGGTGTGGGGGAGACAACAGGCAGAGAGAATAAGGAAGTGGCGGGGCGGTGATAAATTCATATTTCATGATGGTACGCGGCTGCTCGCAACGCCTATCGAGGTTATATGAAAGAGTAGAGGCATTAATAGCAGCTGCACGCCCAGATCGATCGATCGCCCGCAGAAATTGATTCCTCGCCTAGGCAGCCTAATTTATAGTAACGTACGGTCACTGCGCTGCAATCACGAGCGCATTAATTATAGGAGTTCTCCGAGTTTGTCATTTAGTTAGCGCCTATGCGCTGAGAACACTATTCTCGTTTAGGAGCCGCCGTCGAACGTATTCACTCGCGCGCGTAGCCGTCATGGCTAAACGTACGGCTACAGTCAGGCGGTGACGTTTTGTGTGAGCACGGAATAAAATGGCAAAAACGTCGAATATTTCTGCGCTTTCGTTCGTCAATAATCTTCAAAAAGGCTTCCTTTTCTTTGACAGAAATCCGTGTTTACTTCTAAACAAAGCAAGCATTACCCTAAGGAAGATGTGGGTTATGTTTTGGAGACATCTTTTTTTTTTAGTGGACGAGAACAGATGGCGATAGAAGCACAGAGAGAGAGAGCGCTAAGTTACGAACTGAACTACGCGGTTACCAGCTGTGGCTTGCGCTATGAGACACGCTAATAATAGTTCGAGTTACGTATCTTAGCTCAGAACTAGCAAAGGCTGGGGGGTTGGCGGAGAGGGAATGACATGGGGATCCTTCGCTGCAGCGGACCCAGGTGTACGAAGGGGATTAGTCAGCCTGAGGCGCCCAGCCGGCACAATGACTGCAGACACAGCTCACGTTAGCTTAACGAGTCAAGCTTTGGACACGAAGCTGTTGAGTGTAAAGCGGAACGATTGGATGTCGCTGTGACTTATTATTTCATTTCGTAGGTAGTAATGTGGTGCAATTGTTGTTGCTGGTAGTGCTATCTAGGTTGACGGGTCTGATTTAGACAGTGTACTTGCTCCAAGATTTTTGGTGGGCGGATCACGGTGACGTTGAATTGGAAAGCCGAGAAGACTGAGCCTGGCGGCGTGCCTCTGCTCCCCAGCTGCAACTCCCCCGCCGGATTCAAGCCCCCACGGTCAGCGTAGCCGTCCTGTAAGACAAAAAACCTCTTAAGTAGTCGTACATCTTTTGACCAACCTCTAATTTTTCTAAATTTTCTAGAATTGCATTGCGTCTTACATTATCGAATTCCTTTGTGAAGTCGAGCACCGCAATGACCCTGGAGTGTAGTAGTGAGCATCCCTCTTCGTAATTTATTGCTTCAGCCTCAGCATTACGTCCTGTGTCTAGAGCCTGGGCCGAAAACCTATCATGGCGTAGGGGAAGAGTCCGTTCTCATCCATGTACTTAGTCTGTCCAAGGCGACACGAAGTAGGCAAGATGGGCCGCAGGTTCTCAAGGTGTAGTGTTTGGTTGGTTTCGGGATCACACCAACCTTAGCGATCTTCAATTGCCTAGGAATTTTGCCCTCGTTCCTGCATTTCTTCATACACTTTACGATAGCCTCTATCGAGGCGTCGTCAAGATTCCTCAGTACCTTGTTCGCCACTCTGTCCGGTCCCGGAGAGGACTTAGTGCGGAGATCATGAATGGCTTCCCGCACTTGCACTGTTGTTAAAGGACGGTAGAGAATCTCATTCATAGCTCCCGCATATGTTTTGAGCTTTTGTTTCGGATTAGCCCCGATATATCTACCTGCGGCATTCCTCGAGCCCATATTGCGCGGGCATGTTAAGCTGAGGGCAGGAGAGCGAAAACTTACAAAAAAACGCTCAGCACAAATGGTAGTCAAGGGCGACGAATTTATCTTATGCATTACGTTAAGATCGGGCGCCACTTGCGGCTCACAAGACGGGTTTTGAATGGGTCCTTCTACTAAAGTTAGGGAACGCGCGAGCATGAGAGCATTGGTTGCATCGCCAATTTAGTTAGTGACCTACCTAGCCAAGCATGGAAGCCTTTCTTGTCGGCCTAGAGTTTTATAATGCGTCGTTTCAATGACTTCCACAGCAACGGTTCTCTGTTGAAAAACTTGTAATATTCTTTGATTACAGTGCGCTGTGATTAGATAACTAATGATACAATTTTCAGGGCATCGGGTAAAGATGTAAATATTATGTTAGACCAGAGCCGAAGAGCTTCGGCGCGTCTTAAGGATCAGCTGACACGGTCAGAGCGCGTACGCTTTATGCCTCTGAGTGAAGCGTCAGTAACATGACGAGCATCAGTCTTGCGTTTTCTTTGGCCCTAGTATCTCTCCTGGGCCACTAAGGAACCCATCAGTTGGGACCCAAGGGACGGTTGCGACCAAGCAGTTAAAAGCGTATGGCGTCGGTGGAGCGGGTAAGCAGCTTGCAAGTTTTAACTAGCGCCATCGAGGAGTTTTACTTCTCCTTAAAGGGGCCATGAAGACAGAACGCAAGTTTGGTTCATTCAAAAGATTGCCTCGTTAGAATCATACTGACACCACTTTTAACGCAAACTTCTCTGAAACAAGCTATATAATTAGGAAAAAAGGGAATGGCGATGCCACCCACTAGCTCATTTCAAGCCACAGAACATCTGATGTCATACCAGACAGCTCTGCGATTGGCGGAGGCCGGAAAAGCAACGCAAATTAGGCAGATCTTATAAGCTTGCTGAGCGAGCTACTTGCGCTTAAATGTCGGGCACATTATTTTTATATCAGTAAGAATAGTTTGAGAAGCAGTGGAAGGTATGAAAGCACATGGTAACTAGAAGTAGCGATGCGTACTGCTGTTGGTACTGCGCGCACTATGCTTCGTTTAGATGCAGAGCACTGCGGGGCTTTGGGGTTGTCTCAGATGACACTGGCCAATTGACTCAAGCGACAGTGCTCTACGTGGCCATATTTGTCGAGCGAGCACCATGTTTCAGAAAACGATTATTTCTTCGTCTGTATAATACTATTACTGTACTACTTTTTTGGAAGGAATAATAAACTGCAACTGAAACAAAAGCAAGCCAGGTTTAAATACGGTCACAAACAAACTAAATGCAGAAAACGGCTTGCCGCGGTGTGGTGGCGCCATCTAGGTTGACTAACAGTAAGCAAGTCTCCGCTCGACATCCAGTATAGCGGAAAGACCTGTTCCGATGATGTCAATGCAAACGTCATTCAAACACACGTTTTAGCGCGATAATCAAAAGTTTAGCTTACATTGATTAGTTTCGCAGTGAATAAAGAATCATTTGCTTACGTACAAGCGCTGGGGCACTATAGAACACGAAATCTTTCGAATAAAACAAACTTGTATTTCATGGTGGCTCCTTTAACGGAGTGCTGAAAATAAAGCCCGGCGCAACACGCCACGCCGACCACGTGATCGTCTCCGACTGCCCTCTCCCGCGACTGCTTGCCGCTGCTTTACTTTGGTTTTTATTTTCGATGTAGGGGTTCTGTGTTCCTGTCTCAACGCGCCGTCCGCATACTTCTTCATGGTTTAGCCCCTGGTGCACGGCTGTAGTGCGCCTTTAGGGTTCGCTATGCCCGAAAATGAACGGCGTGTACCGGCTATTGGCGCGACAGCAATTGTAATCAAGAGCTTTCTGTTCTCCTTCATACGGTACTGCCCGCCTCTCTCTGCACCCCCTCGGTTTGAATGCAAAATTGGCACCCTACCTCGGGAAAATGGTTAAAAGGTACCGACGAACCAACCACTGGAGGACGTAGCCGATAAATGCATCACCATCATCATCAACCACAACAGCCTACTCATGCCCACTGCAGGGACAAGGCCTCCCCCATTGACTTCCAACAGCCCTTGTACTGCGATCCATTGCGATCCACAATAAAAGCCAAAATCTCTTCGCGGTCACGTTTTGCGAAACTGCCTCACGCAGTTGCGGATTGTAAAACAATACCTTTAGGTGAAGGGCGTGTTCAGCGTCACATGAGTTTGGAAGCAAGAAGTGATCGAGAAAGATATTTCAGTTCCGCATCCTGGGCAGCCCCGCATGCCGTAAGTACGGGGTGAGAAACCACTCGGGAAAAAAAACCAGTAGGAAAGGAACAAAAACCAGATTATTCATTCCAGCTTACGTTTAGACTCGGCCTAGCAGCATAAAAAAAAGACATCGCACTGAGGGTCACGACATTTACTCTCTTGTGTGTGTCCGCTTGATTATCGTTCGCTTTCTGGGCCTTATCTCTAGACTCTGCGAGCGTTATAAGGCTTTTCTTAATTTGGTGCACGCCTTTCCTGCTAACTTTTCCACTTTTTTTCTTGCAGCCTATTCAATGTCCAGCGTTTCTTTCCCCACTGCCTGGGGATCATGTAGCACGTCCGCGCCATTGACGCACTTACGGCGGCCATTAAGGGGCTCTTTTTGTCTGTGGCCTGGTCATAAAACTAGCTGCTCGAAGAGCGACGATCGTGCCTCTCCGGTTGCGTTGTGTAAGGTGCATCAAAGTCTGGGGAGCGATTCGGTCCCAGCGTCAGGGCGTGTTTTGGGTGCCTTGGGAGGATAAAAGTACAGTTGCTTGTGAAGGAAAGTTCGTACCCTGCAGACAGCGAGGCAATTCCCCTCATCCATTGGTTTACCTGTGTGCCATCTATAGTTATTACATTTCTGAATTTGCGCTTTCTTGATTTCCGTTGCGCAACAAGCAATATGACCGACCGTAGAAAGTAGCAACACCAAATCCGTTTTGTACTCCTCTAAGAGAATAAAGGGAAGTGCTAAGGAAGGTAAAAAAAAAGATTTCTGTGTCATAAAAAGTTGAGGAAATTGTTGAGCACTTTTAAGCGGGTTTTTTATTGTACGTCCTTTATTTTTGCGGTCTCTATATATCAATAAATCTAGAAGCTAAACACGTGTGCAAGGAAGATTAACGCGGGAGTTTTTAAAAGTGCGCGAAAGTGAAGAAGTTAAAAGCTTGTTTGTGTTTGCGTTGTCAGTTTACCGATGCACTCAATCTTTGACTATTTATAACCGGACTACAGCCTTAATTTGTGATGAGAGTCGGAAGAAAAAAACATCATGCAGCCTCCTGTTTTGTGTTTTGTTTTTATCTCATCCTTCAAATATCTATTTTTATGCACATCATGGACAATATCAACCTTCTCTTTGTTCATGCTAGAATGCACAGGTCAAAGATTTTTGCGGTCCGTTAAAAGGAAATGTCGTGTCACCATTGGTTTCTCACTTCCTCCAGCGCAAAAATGACCTGTCCCTTCCTGAATATACGGACATCAAATGGCCTGACACTGATACATACTGATGCATGCACTCATCCCCAAGTTTCTCGTGCCAATGTATGCACTTTGCTATTTAACGCTTCGTCTCGGAATGATCCGCCCGTTCCGCCACGTCTCAATTTCAGCAGACGCCATAAGCCCACGAAATGTCTCTGACTTCCGGCCCTTACTAAACCTCGAAACCAGAGTCCGGATCCCCCGTTTGATGCATGGAACTCCAATACTAACCATGCGCCTACTGGTATCAAATTTCCTCTCTTTTAACTATAGTTAAAAGAGAGGGAATTCGATACCAGTTAGCGTGGTTAGCATAGTTAGTTAGGCGGGAAAGCTATAGCTTTCCGGCCTCTATGAACTTAGCTAAAATACCGGTACTACACGGCCTTGTCGACGGCCTTTCGAAGGCTTCCGAATGCACTGACTTGCGAGAGGCGCATTGTCTATGTATGCTGCCATGAAGCCAAAGATGACGGAGTTGCCTTGAAGGAAAGACAAGTTTATTGGAGCGAACTTGTGCTCCCCTAACAACTCAAAGAATACAGAGCCGGCGAAGCAGCAGTTAACAAAGTGACGTGCGCAGAAGAGTGCCGGGGAATCGAATACCCCGGCGTCAACTCTGGGGCATTTATCTCTCGGCGCGAGTGTTTCTCGAACCGTCGAATTGCGTCCAGATCAATGTAGATCAAATATTATTATCCCAGGCTGGTGACATTAGTTCGAAACGCTCTCCCTATCAAAGGAGATAACACGTGCAGCATAATGAATTTTGTTTCTATTTTTGTTGTGTTAGACTTCAAGCTTCGAATATATCTAAAAATAGTGTGTTTGACTTCCCAAAGTAGATGTAATTAAATGGCAGTAGCTTCGAATATATCTGAAAATAGTGTGTTTGACTTCCCAAAGTGCATGTAAATAAATGACAGTCACTTGTAAAGAGCCGTTATTTGTAATGTGATATAACTGGATTTTTGGGTATACCTTACAGAAACACAAGGGCTAACGTTACATAATTACCTTTCAAACCGTTGTTTTTCGTATATAAGGTTCTGCACTGCTCACCCCGCACTGACCGGAAATATTTAAAGAAACTCTCAAGTAAGAATTGTAAGATAGTGTTTAAAGTTTCTTTTCTGGGCATTATTCCCACATAAACATCTGTATACGTTTCCCTAGGAGGACCAATGCCTAGGGCCTTTTATGAAATGATCTCATTAAATGCGTCAAATAGCCCATGTAGTACGTTTATGCAGTAGAACGGACAATTGGGCTAGTTGGTAGCTCTTCATCTAGATGGTGGGAGCGCTCACAAACAGGGACGAAAGTAAAAAAAACAGACGACACGGCACCACGTCGTCTCTGTTTTTCTACTTTCATCCCGGTTGTGTCAGCGCTTCCACCATGAAGATGAATAGTATATTTATACAGCGCCTCGTGTCACGTGTTACGGACAGACAGATGGTTGGACGGACGGGTGGGTTTTAGCGTAGAATGTTGGAGGAATGCTTACACAATAGAAAACACGACATCAATGAAACAGATAAATCATGAATTGTAGGCGCAAACCTATGCCTTGATGTTCTCCGCCTGCAATCATGCTGCTAATTTTAGGGAAGAAAAAATGAAAGCTGAAATTTATTTAAATGCTTCAAATATCAGTTTAACGCCCGAAACCTCTCATCCTCATTACTGTTATAACAATTACCTGCATTATAGAACCATAGGTCGTACTAGACACAGCTGCATACGTTGTTCTGGTGATTAGATTTTCCTCCCAAAGCTTCTCAAATAAATGCAGTTGGTGAACGTCTTCTGTGTTAGTACCCACCTCAACTGAACGCCTACAATGTGTGCATATTGTCGCTGGAGGGGTGCATTCATCCCGTGTTTAACGCCGCTCATCAGGGACACTGTGTTACCGATAACTGTTAGGCTCTGAATCAAGTCCGAAAAGGGAGTGGGGGCCACGTAATTTGTACAACGGCTCGTAATGCGCCTCACGACACGGCAATGAGCACATCGCCAAACAGCGTAACGAGTAGCTATTGGACTGTAGAGTTTCCAGGGCGCTGTCATTATCTTGAGAAAAGAAACCTGGCGCGTCTAGAATGCGCTCCTATTTACTTAAAAGATAAACCAATCAACTCAGCCGCGAGAAAAGGTGACGGCGTAGGGAACATGTGAATGCTACAGCAGCGTCGGCCGGAGGGACTCAGGCCAGCCGCTCTACGGCAGAAACTGCCACCCGCTTTCATCGCCTATCGTCCACGAGGGACTGGTAAAAGACAATGGCTTGGGATAATATTGACGCACTTCGCCCGTCAACCGTTCCTTCCTTGGCGCAGCAGCCGTGGAAGTTATTCCCTTGTAGAGGCCCAACTTTGCCCGAAGGATGGTGGAGGCACCAAAAAATACACACTGGCAAAGGGGAAATTCCTGAAAAGAATTCCGGGGCATGGAGAAAAATTACAAGTCTTACTGCATACTGGGGATGTCTCACTAATGCCGGTTTGTTATGCGGGCCAGTTATTGTCAGACACGTGCTCTGGTTTCTGTGCGATAGAATAAGACCACAGCGCCGCGCTTGGTCGTCTACAGTTGCAAAACGAGTTTCTTCCTTACGAAGGCCCATCTTGTTCTACCACCATGGAGAACAAAGCTTGAACTAAACCAAAATATCTGGTGAGTTTAATGGGGGCGAAAGAAATTAGTATCCGCGCTTTTGCCGATGAAGGACCAGGTTGCCTCTTCTACGGACGTCATCTGTTATTTTAAGTGCTTGACTAAACTCTCGCAAAAGCAGCCCTGATTTATTTATTTATTTTATTTATTTTTATTTAGTAATACTTGTAACCCCAACGACAGGGGTTGCAACAGAGTGGTTGATACATAGATACATGTGTACACGTTTGGATGGGGTAACAAAAAACAACAACATCAGAGTACTTCAGTGCAAACAATACAGCGGTCTCCGGAGCACTGCCTCGAGTAACAAAATTGCATTTATCACACAACGCGGGGAACATGGATTGGAAGGAAGATTTTACGCTTTTTAAGAAGTGTAGGTACGCACAGTCATCTACTAACGAACAGAAGAAAATTGAAGCACTGATATTAGCAACTTCAAATTTCAAAATGAGTCTTGAATCTTTCCATGTCGTCTTCTGCAACCACATGTGCTTTTAGGTCATTCCAGTCTATTATGGTCCGAGGAATAAAGGGGTATTTAAATACAGAGTTTCGGTTCTGAAATGGTACTAAACTGAACGCGTGTCGTTGCCTTGTGGTGTACCACGAGGAAAACTAAACATAATCAAATGTTGTGCTGTGCAGCCTCCTTTTAGCCAATTTAAGCATGAAAAGCGAGCGACAAAAAAAATTTCGGGCTGAAATTTGTTTTAAGCCTGCTCTGGCAACTCACTGAGAAATCGATGTTATTCCATAGCTGGTGAAGATGAACCTCACTGCCTCTTATTTTGTACCCTTTATACTTTCCGAAGATTAACAGCACTGTGGGGATCCCAGATAATATTTGCGTAGTTCAGAAGTGGTAAAATAAGGGTCTTACATGTCAGGAGCTTAGTGTCTTTTGAAGCACTGCGTAATGATCGTTTTCAATTGTAAAGTGTCGACATTGCTTTGCTGGACAAAAAAGTAATATGTTTGTCCGAATGGAGGTCAGCGAATATTATAAGACCGAGGTATTTCGACTCTTTGATCCGTGTTAATGTATTATTATTGGCTGTGTAGTTAAAAAGAAGAGGGTGCTTTTTGTTAGTAACAAATATAATAGCACATTTGTTATAATTTGCGGACATCTGCCAGGCATTGCACCATTGCATTAGTTTGCCTAGTTCGGTGCTTAGTTTCATTTGATTGCTGGTGGACTTAATTAGAGAGTATATAACACAGTCGCCTGCATACAGTCATAAATTGACGACACATTGGTCTACAACGTCATTTATAAAGATCAGGAATAGGATACTAGTATACTACTAGTACTAGTAATATTATACTAGTAATAGTAATAATACTGATCAATGCTGAAGCACCAAGAATGGTTTGCGGTTTATAGCCAAGAGGGATGAACTAACTAGGAAAATGGACGAGGTGCACTTATAATTTGTTGCAAGAGCCTGCGCCAAATAGCTCCATTCAAACTTGGGTATCTTGCATGGCCCGTACATTCCCATAGCCACGTTCTTCAAGCTTTTCACGGGAAGTTTCGAGCTTTGATTACTGGCAACTAAAATCTGTAACGCTATTTTTCCCACGGTGCTTTATGCGCTAAAGAACGCCAACCACCAAGGTCAAAACATGACCGACTACGTGGTATTCTTTTAAACGAATGATGTCTCGTTTCGATAAAAATCGGCTGGAACTACACGGTCATCATGTAAAAACAGTCGTATAGTTGTCTTCGAAGTCTGAAAGGACAAGCCATGCTCGCATTTGGAGCGTCCTTATGCTAATCATTGATAGAACACAAAGCACAGCTGATATGAAAGTTTTTCTGTAAACTGAAGTGCCCTGTCAAAGAAAACGTGGTGCCTTTGCTTTTTCTGTAACTATCCTGAAAGTCTCAGAATATATAGCGACATTCCACTAATCTTTCTTGGAAAGAAAATGATTGTATTTATCATTTTCCTTCAGCACAGTGCTGTTGGGACGACCTGTTATGAAGATCAAATGGGCGAGCTGTTATTTTCCCAATAAAGTGGAACCTCGTTATAACAAAGCAGTATCGGGGCAGTAAATTATTTCGTTATATGCGATATTCGTTGCAACAGTAAAAGTAACATTCGGCTTTAACTAATCGGCATTCTGGCTAGTGTAAAAATCCGAGATACAAAAATGCATTATTCTAGGCTTCGAACCCACTATAAATGAGGTGATCTTTACTTGTCTCTCGTGGAATTTTAAACAAAATGAACCTGAACACGACAGCGTGGTATTACAACAGAATAACATTCCTTTGACAAAACAGACCTGCGTTCTTATTTATTTGAAGGAGGCTGCGACCTTCGTCTGGTGCCTTTTAGCAGCACCGAGCGGGATGAAGTTTTCAAAAGTTTCATTTTGCTTTGTTATTCTTGCTTTGAAGATTTGGGCCTGCGGGAACCAAATACTTGTTCTTAAAAACACATAGTGCGCGGCTCTCGCTGTTATGGTTTTGTTAAAAAAAATAAGTGTCACTAAAATGAAGCGTTACCAACCAAAGTTCGCTAAAGCAGATAATTCGCTATATCAGAGTTAGTTATAACGAGGTTCATCTGATCAGTTTCTTAATAAATATTTCGTAATAGTGGGGCCGAGCAAAGGTGATGTCCTAAATTAGTTCAGCGCAAAATACAAAAAAAAACCAGGGAATACAGGATATGGGAAACTCGTACTGCTACATTTTCATTTTGAAGGTGTGTATGCTTCCCCCTTAGGGTGAGACACTTTCTGGAACACAAGTAAAGCCAACACGGGAGCGGGGCCAATGACAGGAACTCTTCACATTTATTTCTTGTCTGGCATAAACCCGAGAATTCAGCCAAAATAGAGGGCTTGGTATTTACAACTGATGGTCAAGGGTCACCGGTACCCAGAGGAAGAAGACCTCCGGAGAAATGAGCTGCATGCGGCTCTTTCGAACTGCTAGAATATGGTCTCTTCTGTCTGAAGTTTCATGGCACAAAACTTTCATACTCTCTCTGTAAGAGGCCAGCAAAACAGCTTTAGGCACGCACAATTACCCAGCCGTCTTTTATGCTTCCTATCGTGTTCAACTGACATCTCTCTTATTTCTCCCTTTTTGTCTCCCAGTTAACCATGGTGACAATTTACTGCCGTCTAATCCCTTGCGTGTTTTTTTATCGGTCCAATCCTTTATCACACCGTATATAAGCGAAAGGAGGTAAAAAAAACGGGCAGAATGAAAGCCGAGGTATAAAACAATAGCTCGGAAGCTGACAGATAGGTACGTAAGTTCCGAAACAGAGATAAAAAAAGTACGCGTGACCATCGACCGGGACAGCCATAGCAATGACAAAACGCTCGAGACACTTTCAAGTGCGTGCAGGGTTGAGCAAACCCCATCAAGTCGCCCGTCTCTGAGGACGAATCGCCTGACGTACTCTTGTCTGGAAAACACACGGGACTCGCTGTCGGACAAAGCAGGGCTTTCAAGCGGAAAGTTGGGTCACGAATTGCGTGCTGCGTGGGCTTGGTGAACTCACGCTTGCTTGACGGCTCCAATTCACTGAATAAGTCATTGAATCTGAAAAGAGGGACGCGTAAACCAAATAAAAATCAATTACATCACAGTTGTTAAGCGGATGAGACAGAAAGCAGCTTTTCGTGATTTTTTAAGGCTCAACGTGAAATCTAGGGGCAGTATTTTATATTATTGCAAAAAAAAAGTGTTAAGCTCTAAGTAAGGAGGCTTCTGCGTCAGTAATTCCTATATAGTTGTGTTTACAAACATTATAGAAATGCGCGTATAAGAATCATCTACTGTGAAACTTCGGAGCGTTTTAGACCATTATTTTTAATAAATACTAAGTTCCATTTCCGAGCTATCGCTACAATATAAAAAAATTTGTGCATGGCTTTGCAAAAGCTTGCTAGTTCTTCACGCCTACACTGACAGCCATAACACGTGTTGAGTATGCTTGTGGTAGTAAAGGCTTTCCTTTGCTGCGAGAATACCGGGAAACAGTGATTTATGGCGTGGCCAATTGCCCTTACATAAATTACTCGTTACGTTTATCTTTCGCAACAGTCATGTTGTCATTCGAAAGCACATGTAGGCTTAACTCTACTCAAAGAAATCCAGCTTTTTTTTCGCAGTCTTTTTCTTTAGTGGCTTCACAAAACATTTTTTTCTAAAGGAGCGAGAGATTACTTTGCCTTCTCTGTATTTACATCTGTGTAAGGCTCTAAGGAGTGTTACTGATAACGATCAACTAGTTGTAGGGCCAAGTAGCCGCCCCTAAAATATTAGACAGAGCACTCCTTTTCTTAATCTGGTACTGCTGAAGAAAAAAAAGCCCGCAGGCCTATTGTTCCCTCTTTGGAAAAAAAATGAAGAGCACTTAATGAGAAATCGAGATGGGCACGTGCCTGATTCTGAAGATATTTTGGGGTCGTTTTTTATGGGGTCTGTGAGCCCAGAGGACTAACGCTGACTTTTACCAAAGCTCAATCAGCAGGGCACGCTGGGCACAATGGCCATTAATTTTAGCATAAATGCATGAAGTACATTGAGGATACACAGGCCGCCCAGGGAGAAAGGCGAAGCAAAGCGGCTGTGTGCTTGGGTACGTCGAACAAAAAACGAAAAATTGGCAGAAAGATTTTGAGCTCGTACGTCTGACAGTGCTTCGACACAGTCATTTAACGACACGTGCAGGTTAATGCAACGCTGCTGACTGCAGATGAAATGTGCGGTAATTAGTTTCTCCTGTCATAGTTCCTATGTCGCTCGCTGCTGACTTACTAAGCGGTTCGGAGAGCTCAAGTTCATTTTGGGTCCTTCCGCACTTCGAAAGAGCGCGTGTTAACCGTCCAGAGTACGGAATCGATTGGTGGAGAGGTTCGTTCCGCGCACTTGGAACACCTCTAGATTTTCTCGATTGGGGTATCATTATACTTTTGTAATACCTGAGGCGCGTTTTGGGGCGGTCGTTAACTACTCATGGATAAATGAAAACCATGATAAAAACCAAATACAACGCATGTGAGATCTCGACATAGTCTTTTTGAGAATCCCCCTAAGTTTTTTTACATAACACACAGCACTAACCCCTACGGTTGAGGTGTTCTGCTTTTGGTGCTGCAAATCTCCCCGCGGTAACTCGACGAGCTATCAGCAGCGGTGACTGACCGGCCTGTTCTCAAGCAAGCATATCGAGAAGCGATATTATCTTGAAACAATTCGGGGTTAATTTATTCTTGGTATGAAATTGGTCAACACGCGATTTGTGGTGAACGCGATATAATACTAATCATCGAGAACGCGTACAGTACCTCCATAATGCCAGCTAGGCTTTTGGATCTTACCGGCTACGCCACGAAGGAGCGTATACCGAGTGCAAGGAAACTTGAGGATGGAGAGGCTTTCTGGCGTGCATGCGCACGTACGCACAATGCTGGTACACCGCCTCATGTATACATTGTGGTAATAAAGGCTCGCACGAGCTTTTCTAGTATTTCGGGGTCAAGATATTGTTTTGAATGCTTATTTTTTTTCCAATCAGAAATATAAAGCGCGCATTTATGTGAATATATTAGATCATAGCGAGTACCATGGTGTATTGACATGTCGCCTCAAAAATGCCTAATGTTTTCTTTTTTCGCAACTATGATGACCACTATGAAGTATGTTTCCAGATTTTGTGATTCAAAAAGGCTTTGGCTGTGTAAAGTTCTCGTTCAAAAATTCTTTTTAACTTTTGGTAACAAGCCTGAATCGAAGAACAGACAGACGGACGGACGGACGGACGGACGGATGGACGGACGGACCAAAATTTCTGCGTTTCTGCGTTTAAGTAAACGAAGAAAAGTATCGTCTTTAAAAGTCGGACGGACGGACGGGCGGGGGGAAAGGCACAGGAGAAGCACATGCCGGTACAGATAATAATACAGTGGCAGAAGCAGGCAGGCTGAGATTCCAGCGTTTTAGTAGCTCAAGAAAGACTATCATATCCAAAATACAGGCGCTTCAATGGGCACGAGGTTTAGGCTGTCGTTAAACGTCTCCCGATGGTCTCAAGTGGTCCGCTCGACTCCACGACGGCATGCTGAATAACCTTGATAGACTTCGGGCGGTTTTAGAATTAGACCGACGTGTTTCATCTCAACTGCTAATGCATATCCAGTAACGTCCTCCGGTGTGTACCAGTTGGGTTTGGCGAAACAACGTAAGAGGCCTTCCAAAAAAAAACATGTCAGATGCGAGGTTTCGGTGTGCAGTGGCGCTCCCTTAAGACGCGTTTGCTCTGGACATCTGCGCAACACGTCTGGTCCAAAAGAAAACAATTGGAGGTGTGGTGAATCGATGAACATTCATTAAATTACGCCTGCCAGTAAATCCTTTTCATCAGTTCTTTCTGGAAAGTGGTGTTTACCACGACGCACCGTGCGCTGTTAGGGGATGATCTAAAGAAACGAACGTCTATGGGTACAATTGAGACATTATGCAGTGGTTGTGACAACCAAGAGGACAGTGAAAGGACAAAAAAACGAAAGAACAATGTAAATTACCTGTCAGACACCAGTGTACAAATCAGGCCATCGAATCTGTTCGGTGTGGCCGAGACTTACTACCTTTATTAAAGGTGAGTAAGCGCGGAAGGGAATGGGACAGCGGAAGTCATGCAACAGCCCTGACGTGCGGTCATGCTCTATCTCCCGACATTGTTTGGCTCGGTTCGCGATTCTAGCCTTTGTTGGTGCCTTCAAGGTCACTGAAGTGCTTCGTTGATTTTTTAGCGTGGAATATGATTTCTTTGCTTCTGATCAACGTTTTCCATACTGCAATCACCATTTTTTCGCCGTAACGTTCATTGCTCAACGAGTGAGTTTGCAGAACACGTGCACACTGATACTGACGCGCTGATTCGTTCTCGTTGCGTAGTGTTGCCATAAGCACCGACTACTGGCGGGAATAGTCCCGAATCAGCCGACCCTTGGCCTGGTGCGAACACGCCTCTTACAATACAGGCACGAGACAGGCAAGCTCCAAAGGTAGGGTTAAGGGGCTTCGAATTTGAGCGTCTCTGGTCACACGCAGTGCGTTCATCTACTGGGTACAGCTCGGCTAATGATTGTTACGATTCGAGGCCGAGCTGGTAGCCTGATCTGACACATTTTACAGACGTCTACATGGCAGAAGTGCGGTATGCCGATTACTCCGATATCGAGAATGCCCAGCCAACAAAACGGTAGATGCCAAGCATGTTGTTTCAAAGAACGGGAACCTAAACTATTTTGAATTCTAATTTTGGACATCGCATATCGTATCACATCGCATGTCGTATGGACGGTAGTGCTTTAGTTTGTGTGGGCGCCGCAGAGCGCGCATGGTAGTTCTTGTTCTTCCATGATTTATAATTCAAATACCCATTTATTGACTGGATAAATGATGAAGAGTGTGTTTTCAGTCAGTATACCCAGTGCAAGCACAAAGAGGAGCTTCACAAACGCAGTTAAGTCCCTTTTAAGCACAGCCATTTGCGATGCGTCCACCTGGCGCTGCGATCCGGTATCAGCCGGCTAATGCCTTGGACAATCTCGTTAGAACACGGGTGCAGCAGCTAAATAACTTTGGCACGACAGATATTGTATCTCACTCCATCACTGCCTGCTCTAAGGTATATCTGTACCACAAATTTTAAATTTAAATTTCCTAAAAATGGAAACCCATGCGTGTGCCAACCACTACGTATGACCGCGCTCACAACACAGTGCGACGGGTCAATGGCCACATCACTCGCAGGCAGTGGGAGAGCCGAGGAGCGGGGGGGAGGGCGGAGGTGGCAAGGGTATCGCGCTCCCCGAGGCATTCTCACTAGATAGCTAAACAAGCACGTGTGTGTGGTAAGCAAAAAAGCGTCATTTTGCAATTCAAGTGAAAGCACACCGGGCTGTAGCCGTGAGCACGTGGATTCGGAAGCTTCGAGGGAGGGAGGCCCTGCGCAGCTCGTGGAGAAGGCTTGGCTTTCTTCTCCTGGTGCTCCGTACGGGACGAGTATAGGAAAATATGCATGACAGAATATTGGCTAACTGTGTCTGACACCATCTTGTTCTTTGTGTTCTAATCAATATATTCTAAAGGCGAATTTCTATACTAAAGGCAGGCTAAGAGATAGCTGACGGTTTTTCTTAACGTCAAATAATTTGTATACAGACGCGTGAAAAGTATGGAATAGAATTCAAACGTTCAAAGGACAGAAACCATGCAACGTGCCTTTGTTGTGTGCTACTGGTAACACGCTTCTAGACCAATCAAAGAACAGTGGTAAAACTCTGAATTCACTATGCAGGATCTGATGTTTGCAATCGAAACGTGTAGGCGTTCTTCACCCGGGCCACACAGCATTACGTACACCATGAACCACAATCTTCACCCAGGCGCCCTAAAACACTCCTATATCTTTACGACAGAATGGCTGGCCGGACACTTTTATACTTATTGGAGAGAAGCAAATATAGTGGCTGTACTAAAGGAGGGGAAAGATGCTTCACTCTCTACCAGCTAGCCGCCAAGTGCTCTCACCAGTTGTCTAAGTATTTGAAAAAATTATAAGTAGAAGACTGACACATTTCCTTGAGTAAAATGGCGTCGTGGATAGCTGCCAGGAAAGATTTAGTTCAAGTGGATGCACAACGGACCGGCTGGTAGCGTTTTAGTCGTTTGTAAAAGGTACCTTCATGCACCAAAATTACTGTCTTTCTGCATTTTCGGTCTAGAGAAGGCCTACGACACTACCTGGCGCTAGGTAATTTACGTGACTTTAAATCAATTGGTATATCAAGAAACATGCTTAACACAACTTAACGCAATAGAAGTATACTTGTCGGAACGGAAATTTCGTGTGAGGGTTGGGATGACACTCTCCAGAGGGTGTGCTGAAGGAAATGGTGTACTTCGGGGTCGGGTATTTACCTGTACTTTATTTATTATTAAAATAAACGCACTCAGAATGTCATTGCCACCTCCAATATTATGCTTCATGTGCGCTGATGATGTCCAGATTATTTACAAGTCGTGTAACCTCTCAGTGTGTGAAAAGCAGATTCAGCTACGTATAAACTGTCTAAATAGACAGAAAAGAGCGCCTTTAAAATAAATCCACAAAATAGTACGTGTGTCCCATTCTCAAAACATCCTGGGCTCTGCCTCGAACCATAACTTATTTTGTGGACTACCAGTACCTAGCACAAAGGAACACAAGTTTTTGGGTTATCATCTTGACGAAATACTGGCGTTCATATCACATATAAACAAAACTAAACTAGAATGCTTAAAAACATTGACCATACTGGAAGTCCTGTCTAATCAGTCTTAAGGTGCAGATAAGGAGTTCTCCTTGCTGCTTTTTTTTTCATCCAAAAGGGCATTCTTGTCATCAACATACATAATTTAACATTCATCACTCGCACATTGAAATACCCGACACGGTAAAAACGCTAGGCGTGTTTTTACTCAAAATATGTCCTCAGACACACATGTTAATCACCTTATTAGCTTTGTGTCAAAGTGCGTGGGTATTCTTGGAAAATTCAGATCTTTTCTTCCTCCGCATGTAAAAATAACTTACAATGCACACTTCATGTGACGTGTAAATTATTGCTTTTTGGTCTGTGGTTCCTCTAGGCAGGCCAACATTTACAAATTGTACATGTTGCAGAAGAAGCAGTACGTCATATTAAAGATGCAGAATATTTTGCACATACAGAACTGGTATTTAGACGTCTTAGATTGCTACCTTTTCACAAACAATATGCTTACATCCAGGATTTTTTCATAATAATGAATTTTCTTTCATGCATTTATTCCCCTGAAAAGAAAATATGCCCATTTATAATACTATTAATCAAGATTACTGCTACATTCCATTTTGTCCCACGGAATATGGTCCCCAACTTCTCTGTTATGCTGTCCCGCACCTATTTAAGGGGTTAAGAGGCTAAAAGATTGTTTTAGAATTGCGCGCTCTGGGTAATCTTCGGAAAGTTTTTTCTTTGTTAACATCACTGCCGTAGGCCATAATGAAATTTCTAGAACTTGTGATGTGTTCTCATTTAATCAGTTTGATTTTTTTAGTACACAAGCATTGAGAACTTAGGTGATATGACATGTTGTTTTATGAAAGTAAAAAAAAAACATCGTGTGCAGTTTGTAGGGCCTTTTAGTTACTGTGAAGAACTGTACAGTCATGATAGTCTGAAATGTTCGTTAATGTACGGCATATATTTGGATGAAGTACTGTACCTTCTCTTGGATTGATGCCTTGTACAAGGTAGGCTCGGGCCCCTTCAAGTGAAACTCTTTACTTTTCGCCTGAGCCAACCCACATCTTTAGGATGTAAATAAAAAACTTGAACTTGAACTTGAACTTTTTACCAGTATAGTTGGTTCCTGCATGTGCTATGGATGCGTGGTTTACGGCTCGGCCAGCAAAACTGCTTTAAAAATGCTAGATCCAGTTTTATACACCTCGGGCTCCATCTCGCGTCTGTATAGAGATAGAGAGAGAGAGAGAGACTCTTTATTAAAGAGCGAGGAGAGAGGTTTGCCAGCATGAATTCGCCGGCATGCTACTCTGCGGGGAAGAGGGGAGAAGGAAACAAAGGCAATAGATGGAAGAAGAAGAGTAGGAGACAATAGGAAAAGAATAAAAATGAAAAAGAAACGAATAAAAATTAAAAACGAATAGAGTCCTGTTCAAGGACGCTGAGTAAAAACTTGACTGTACACGCTAGGGAGATGGCTACAATGTTGGAGTGACGTCTATGTCCTCGAGTTACTCAAATAATGCAGACAGGGCTTTGCGCTGGGAGGACGGTGAGTGGAATGGTCCAAGCATCAAGCTTAGTGTTAATGGTCCAGGTTGGAGACATTCAAGTCTTTGCTGTAAACGGCCCCTTGATTCGGCATAAGCAGAGCACTCTAGTAATATATGTTCGATGGTTTAGGGTGAGCCACAGTTGCCACAGTATGTGTTGGAAGTCTGGCCTATACGATAAAGGAACGAATTTGTAAATGCTGCATTAAGGCGTAGTCGATGGGACAGTGTCTCCAGTCGGCGAGGTAGTCGTTCCGGCAGCCTCATTCTCATGTACGGGTCTATTCAATATAGAAAGGCCTGATGAAACTCCGGGTGGGACCATAAGCGGTCTCTTTCAGCCAAAACTACTGCCTTAGTCATGGCTGAGGCATCATTTTTTGTGAAAAAAATCCTCCTTGGCGTTCTCAATTCTAGGCCCCTTCGGGCGGCGCTTTCCGGACAAGCCCCGCCAACATCTTGTATGCGGAGTGTGACCGGTGGTGTTTGAAGTAACAGCGCATGATTACTGCCCTAACGTATGCTCTCAAGACGTCTCCAAATAGAAATAATCTGTGCAACACTATCATCAAAGACGCATCCGCTGCGAACCTGTTTCAAACTGCCCTTCACTTTCTCCGCCTTTTGCTTTACGAGTGAGAAGACACGCTGAAGAACTAGGAATATCCTTCCATTAACTCTATGAAACCAGAGTACAGACGATGTTGCTCCCCGTAACGTGTTATCAGTCGCTTGCGACTTATTCTTCAGGGAAATCAATAAAAGAAATGCACGAAGAGAGCTTATTTTACAGCACTTTTTACATACAACACAAGTTTCACCAATACAATGCTTTCTATACAGATCGCTGGATAAGTGGTACTGCGGTTTTACGTGCGCCACAAGGCCCTAACTTTTGCAGTGAAAAAAAGATTAAATGTAAATACTAGCATTTACTAGCAGTAGCAATACTAGCACAGCAATCAGATATTTTTACAGACTGCCCTGAGCATTGTCAGATCACTACACTCACGAAAACGTAGTAAAATGTCTTAATGAACCGAGTAACTTAGTAAATAGCAACAGCACATGCTCTAGGGCTGATGATAATAGTTTGCTGGGTTCCAGGTCGCCTACAAATATGCTGCGCTGGCAACTCTGCGCAGTAATGTCGAAATCTCACAGGTACCATACCGCGACATGAGACCGGTCTTACGAAGACGGCTGCGCGAAACACTGGCAACAACACTGGGATGAAAAAACACACAACAAACTACATACAATAAAACCACACATTGGCAAAGACGTGACAGTCAAACAAAATAGGTCCAACGAAATAGCCATTTGCAGGCTTCGAATAGGCCACACGTGGCACACATCCGCATCTCCTAACTGGTTCATTATCCCACGCTTGCAGCAGATGAGCAGAACGGCTTTCAATCCTACATATCTTAATTGAATGCTAATCCATGTGAGACAGCGACACTTCCCTGATTTATACAAGTACATCATTCCACTTCATCCCTCTTTATATTTAGGAGACAAACCAGCGGTCACGAACAAACGCCTTCTAGCTTATCTCACTATAGTCAATTTTTGAATCTCATATCCTACCACATTACCTTTCGGATCTCTCAGCTTTATGGGAGCTACCGGGGGTTATGCACGCATCATGGTCAGTTTCATCTACAATTATAACCATCTTCATATTTTTAAATAACGGCCCTTTACACCCGTATAATAAGGTATTTCATTATAGTATCATACACATACTACACAAAATTTCGACACTAAAATGATAGCAAAGGACCACTGAATACGACCTTGGGGCTCTTTACTGGGACTGCCTTTGTGCCATAAACAAACACATCCAGCAATCGCCGGCATTATGTTTTGCTTTTCGTAAAGCTAACCAATTTTTCATGTATCTCTTAAACTAGTCCTCGAGCTTTTTTGCAAAATATTTATCGTACATCGACCAACGTGCCGTCTGCTTTGAGCGACGTTCGGCAATGTGCCATCAAACGACCAGGTGCGTATTGGCCGCGAGCGAGATCGCTGGCAGCTTGCGTGACGTCAACTTTTACACAGCGGGTTTTTCAACTACTTCCCGTAAACTCGACCCTCTTCGCCTCCACCCCCCGCCCCGCTCTTGGCTAGTTTGCGTTCAGCCAACATTTGTGGGTCGGCAGGCGACGTTAGAAGTTGATTTTTTGAAAGACCTGTTATGTTTGGCATCGTAGTCAGCCGGATAAGGCCCAAACCAAGACAAAAGGACATTTTAAACTGCTCCTACGGTGTGCCGTACAGCAAAATTACTTGGATGTTCACTTAAAAGGAACTCGGAGGCAAAGAGGATTTCCGCGTCGCTGAGCAGTTAGCAACCGTCCACCAAAACCCTAACTCGGGGCTTAAGCCCAATTAGGTTGGAACTACGGACATCTCTATCTTAAGTCTAACTAAAGGTCTGTACTTACCTTGGAGCTAGTTTTTCTTCGTTTGATATATTTGACAGCGGTAATAGTAATGAGTGCCTCTGATGAGAATAGACAGGGAAGAACTTTACTAAAGCCTTACCGCTGTTCTCCTCACACAAGAAAAGAGAAGCGTAAAACCTTACGATGGCATTCTTCTTGCGCAGCTTCGCATCTTTCACTTTATCTGATAAAGCAGCTGGTCTCTCATCTCATGGCGTTTCTTCACCTTTATTTTCTCCTCCAGGATACGAAAAGATGGTAAGAAACGAAAAGATGCTAGACGGGCTATAGAAGTGAACCACCTAAACGAGGAAAAAAAGAAAACAAGAAGCAGGCCAAGCATCGGTATCGGGAGAGGTACTCAATGATCTCGAGACTGATGGAGTTGTGGGATGTCTGGACGTAGAGAATAGGAGATGGTGTAGAAGGAGTGTTCCGGTCTGGCCTTACCGAAGCAGTTCTTTCACTGGCCAGGCCCGTTCATTGCACCGGTGTTCTGGAGAGGCTAGGCCTTCCAGACCTCGAAGGCCAGGCGTAGATGGCTTGTGGCTGGTCGCCCACGTGAGTTGCTTTAAGTGAAGGCCGAACGTGGCAGCTCTGACAGTGAAGAGTAGGCTGCGGCGGCTGGGTAAGTCCCTTACGCAGGGAGTTGATGCGGGACTCCCGATTGAGCCGAGTAGACACTGTTAAGTGACCTTCGTCTGTCATGTTTCCTTGACGACCTCTCCCCCCAAAGTTGAGTTCATTGAGGAAATAGAGAAAGGAAGCTTTGTACGTATAAGAAGGGTAAATTGTGTTGCGTTCGCTCTGTCGCCCAAAGTAAACGTAAAAATGCTGATAATGCAAAGATGGAGGACCCATGGTCTCACTTAGTGGAAAAAATAAAATGATGTCTGTAAAAATCGGAAGCTTCTGAGTAATTCAGGACCACCGGAAAGGACTATATAATAGTATATTTGAGTTATTAATGGGGTAGTGAAGTTTCGGCCCCCGAGGTAGCTCCTTGCCCGAAAACTTAGCGCTGCCAGGTTTCGCACCTTTTTGTATTGGGTATGGTAATGACGATGATAATCAGGACGATGACGATGTTGCTGATGATTTTTATGACTATGATTTGCGTCTACAAGGCCAAAGGCACTCGCACTTTGTATTTGAAGAGTGTTTAGCAAATGTGGCATGCCCTCGTTACATACTTGTTGTAGGCATGACAGCGAAGATGGCCAGTTAGTGTATTTGGCCAGCCCCGAAACGTCGACTGGAATCCGACCCATCGGGCCTCACGCAGATGTCCCTGCCGCACGCCTCCGTAGCAGTGAAAAAGGTGTTGTCTTCCCTGTTTACCTCACACATTCGGTTTCTGCATGGGGTGAATGCGGCTTCTAATTTTGGTAATTAGTAGCTGGTAAAGTTCATTCATTCGCATTGGGCAATAACCAATATGTTCCTGTCTATATACCTGTCCCCCGATTCTTACCGATTCGAAGAAATTATATGGGTGGGAAGGCTGCCTAGCAGGCCACGCGCCATGCGATATACTTGCATTGAAGTCATCTGCGTTGCAGTGAGACGTCCTTGTTGTGAAATTTATTATCAAATAAATAAAATTTTTCATATGATTGGCACTGTATCCGAACGCAAATATTCTTGCTCGCAGACTTTACTCACGTAAATATAGAGTATACGTTTCAGCTGAAAATGTAATGTACTGATTTAGTATCAATCATATTGCGTTTGCCCCACTAAATCAGGTACAAAAAAGTCAAGAGTAAAAAGTGTTCTCGCGTCCTTCTTTGAAATGACAGCGACAAAACACGGGATTTAAACTTTCAAGCTTCTTAAAGTCTCACCCATATTGCAACATTATTTTGAAATGCGGGCCAATAAGCTTGAATGTTTTCCCACTGTACGAAGATTTTAGTGCTCGAACTCTCTTCTATCGCTGCGTAACCCCGCTTCGCCTTCAGGCTATAACACTTTTTAACGATGCGAGCTTTTAGGTTCTAATACCAGAGAATTTTCGCCAGCCCCAGAAAACGTCATAAACCAGGCTTATAAAGAAAGTTTGCTTGAGGCGCCATAGAGGATATCGTTTTCGAAGACATGCAGCGGAAACTTTTTGCGCCTTGCCATTAGGTTGTATTTTGGATCCGCAAGAGGACGTCAGGTGATAGGGGACCCCGGTCTTTTTCAAGAAGGAGCAGTTGAGACGGCAGCCCGTGGATTCACTTTCGAAGAAGAATCAGTGGACACGTCTCTATTTTGAGTCGATTTCGTCGCGGCCGAGACAAAATCCGGCCTGTAGCAATGCCGATGTTCGCAAAAGCCCCACAGTTCATCGCAGCAATCTCTGTATGTCGCGATGCACTCGGTAACGCTCGTAGCATTCGGGACGCCGAATACGGAAGGGCGGCTGATAATACTTTTTTTATACGGTGAAACGAACCTGGTGTGGCGGGTTCAGAAAAAGAGGTATCTGCAGTCATTCTACATCGCGTCTAGAAACTTCGTGTCGTTCTATCAGCCTCCATCGCTGACGGCAGTGTCCGCACGTCGTTGCAGCTTTCCGCCTTGCACAAAGGCTTCAACAGGCAGTAGAAAAAAAGGCGGCAGAGCTCCGTTCATTCTGCCCGGGGTAAACGACGCCAGCCGGTTGGGCAACCTAGCCTTTACGCTTCGTCCTCGTTTGCTCTGCTGCGTAGCTTTTCTAGTTCCCAGAATTTTGTTACTCTTGACCATGAACGCATCCTCCTGGCAATATACAGTCGCGGCTTCTTATTAATCTGAATATGACAATGAGAGAAAGACACAAGAAAATATAACTGATCATCAATGAACCAGTTTAGTATAAGAGGGGAAAATGGAACGGCATATTATAAGAGACATGGCAGCCTTGTTTCCCCCGTACAAGTTTGTACAAGCTTTTGAGACGAGGAAACAGTTAGCAGATAGATCTACCATGCCACGAAGTCTAATTTCATTTCTTCTGTTTTTACGATAAAGTATTTTTGGACGCGGTTTCTGTATACGAAACCAGGTATGATGATTTTACGAAAGCAATGTATGTCAGGAAAGACAAACCCGCTAGAAACAAAATTGGCCACGAAATGCTCGTCAACTGCAAATGTCTTTGCAAGCGTCCTCCCTCTCTATCGTAGCCCCCTTATGATGTTCTCCTCCTGTTTTGAACCCCCCATGATTCTACGAAGATTTGCTAAATTCAGCTGAATTTTGGCGCGTTGCAACTTCTGGCGCGCCATTTGTTGGTTGGGGCTGTTGGGACCTCTTTTCTGTTCGGCTTCGTGCTGGACAACGACGATGGGGCTGGAGCGGAAGCCCGCTTTTGAATTTTGTTGTTCAAATATTGTTCTTAACGCGATTTTTTTGTTTGGTAGCGCAAAAAAAGTGCGCCCAGGTCTTTTTATAATACGAGAGGAGGGCCAGTATTAGTTATGCATTTATGTTTTGCTGCTGTGTGCCTAACATTTTCTTTGGCGTGAACAATGTCGACAAGTACGAATGGTGCTACCAGATTTACTTGTTTGGAATCGTTTTGCTTATACGAGTGGTTGCCTGTATAAATGCAACCACTGAGCCGGTTAGAACGCAAAGCACGGTCGGCGGGCTGAGCGCGGGTAGTGCGAGGAACTTGTCTTGCAAACATGTAAAGTTGAAGCGTTGTAAAGTTGAAAGAAGAGGAATGAGATGCTCACGCATTCCTGATGATCCGCCAATGGATCTGAGATTTATTTTCATCTTCGTGCTTGAGCTTCCACGTCCCAGTCACGGTATGTGGCTGCGCTCCGAATGGCCATGGTGTTTTGCTCAATTTTCGGAATATTCAATATTTAGCATGCTTCAAAGCACAATATTAGCATTTATATAACATTATATAGGAGGGGGGGGTGTACCAAGAGCATGAGAACCAGAAGAGTATCCGTTTACTTAGAAAGGCTCCAACGAGGGCGCTGCACGGAAGTGTGGCGCAAACCTTCCGACGCGCCATTGCGGTCATGTGTCTCCGCTGAGTAGCTGCGGAAAAGACAGAAGACGTTCACTTGTTTTGCTACAGCGATTCGGGTAGGAAGGGATGTAATACATCGTCCCTATTAGTGAAGGCATTAAAAATGGGTGCACCGGCGAAGCTATGGCGAGTATATACGGCTGACACTCGACACGGAAAGTCTCAGGGTTAAGCGAAACTTCGCACATAACACTAGAACTCGATTTTTCAACGAACTTTCCCCGTGCTACTCAAGAGTCGTTTGGGAAAACAGAAACACTCAGAAGTCCAGTCTGCCGCACGTTTCCGATACGTATACTACGGGGCGTTTAAATTTGTCTCTTCTAAGAGGCCTTACAGGATGATTTCCGCTTCGTACACGTTCAAGTAGAGCTCTCTCTCCGCTGGAACTTCTCCAGTAACGCGACGCTTCGGCTCACACTACTTCTGAAACACGGTTCACGCTTTCGGTCGCTGCACCAGAGCTTGAATGGTTCAGTGGTAGCAATTTTGTCTGGCTGGAGCTCCCGCAAGGGTAGTGTTACGAAGTATGTTGGAAGGATGATGAATTGGCAAGAATTCAGGACGTGAGGATCAATTACTGTGGCTTTTAGATAAATGGCGTTGCCTATGTTCTATGAGATAAGCAAGGGCAGAAAGGGGGAATCGGGATATAAGGAGAGATCAAAAAACAACGGAAGAAAGGGAAAGGGTGGGAAGGAACAAGAAGGAGAAAATCGAAGAAGTACAGTTGGAAACGAGCTGAACGCATGCAGACAGACATAGAGGACTCGTTATGGAAGCCCAGAAAGGGAAGCATGAAAGCTGGTATCTGCTGTATTTTCGCAGTTTCGAATCGATTACGTTGTGCGCAATTGCACGGGGCGGCACTCATAACATGAGCACACCAGGGCTGGCGACCGTGAAACTGCCGGGGCTCTCAGCCAGTCAAAAAGAAACCTTGAATTTTGGTGCTCCGCCGAAGCCATTGGCAGTAATTATTCACAAGCGCTCAACGTGGAGGATAGCAAGGCTCATCCCGACTACAGGAAGTACCAGATCTTATCGTTCTGCCATGGCAGCTCTTGACTTTGCAGCCAGTGTTATGCGAGTAAATCATATGCCTACCCGATTAAAAATTCAGTCACCTGTTTTTTTTCTTTATACTTTAGCCCCAGCATTCTACGATGTGGTAGGCTGTATTTCCGCACCACGTGCATTGTACTGCACACGGTAAGATTTTTGCTGGTGCGCGCACGTGTGTAATGAAGCAGGGCCAAACTGGACTCCAAATGTTCCTTCCTAAATATAAAATTTCCTGTTAAATTAATTTAGCGATAGTGGACAATTGTATTCGTATATGCCAGCACAATCAGATAAAGTTTCTGGTATAAGAACGTGAAAGCAGAAGAAGGCAGGCAGCTACTGGGGGTTGAACCCCGCACGGGGCACCTTGAGCAATCTTGGTGACGGTACTGGCGATACCGCGGACCCCGAGCCCCCAAACATAAGCTGGATCCAACCGTGGCGATGGGTTTATAGGTGGAGGGTTAGAAACCACGAACGGTGGCCGTCGGAGCCCAGGTCAAGCTCCGGCGGATGGGCTCCCTGTCTGTCTACCAGGCAGGGAGCTCCGGGACCTCTTTGACTACCAGGGTAAGGTCAAAGAAGAAAGTACCCCCGTCTCCCTGCTTTTCAATGTATCATATGGCATTTTCGAAACCCCCCCCCCAGACGTGATCGGCCCCCGAAAAGGGGCCGCACCGAAGTTTCATTCCCACCTCTGTCAACAACTGTCCTTTCAACAAACATGAATAACTATTCTCGTTTTCTTGTGATCGAGTCAGCTGACCCAACGAGACCCATCGCTTCACTGTCAGTATTCCTTGTCTCCAAATTTCTGCAAAGCAGATTAGGTGAAAAGTATGAAGCCAAAAAGCTCAGGACAGGAGAAATCCTTGTCGAACTCAACAATGAAAAACAATCCCGCACACTTCTTGCCCAAACTCGCATCCATGATCTGGACATCAAGATCACGCCCCACCAGAGCCTGAAGAGCTCCCAGGGTGTGATTTCAGATTCGGATCTCCTTACAGAAACAGATTCCGACCTTCTTGAAGGGTTAAAGGACCAGGGCGTCACAGCTGTGCGCCGCATCACGATGCGCAGGGACGATAAGATAATCCCCACCAAACACATTATCCTGACCTTCGACCGTTCGACACTTCCGCAATATATAAATGCAGGCTACATCCGAAGCTCTATTCGCCCATACATACCGAACCCGCGCCGCTGCTTTAAGTGCCAGCGGTTCGGGCACAGCACAACCTCTTGCCGCGGCAAAACAACCTGTGCGAAATGTGCAGCGCAGGACCACCCCACTGACAATTGCAATTCTGACAACCTCACATGTGCACACTGCAGGGGCCCTCATGCGGCCTACTCCAGGAAGTGTGAGAAATTCCAAGTGGAAAAGAAAACAATCCATCTAAAAGTGACAGAAAACATCACCTTCCCAGAGGCGCGGAAGAGGTTCGCCTTTTTCCCCCTGGGGAGGTACGCCGACGCGGCTCGCCGGGGGGCGGAGCGGCGTCTGGTTTCGGCGGGGACCCAGTACCGCGAGTCGGACTTGGTCCCCCCCCCCCCCCCCTGGGTTGCCTCAGGCAGCCCAACCAGCCTCTGCACCGCTCGCTCACCCAGCAGCGGCTGTGGTGGCAACAACGTCTGTTGGGGATGCCGCTGCATCCACTGCTTCCTCTCCACCGGCCCAAAGCACACGCAAGGGCACGGAGGAGATGGAGGCAGTCGCAGCGACCCCCTCCCCCGTCTCACTGCCTGTGCCATCTGTCGTGCTCCCCACGCCTTCGGCACTGGCAGCGCAGGCAAAGAACGCCCGAAAGGGTACCACGTCAAGGGGGCCCAGTCCGCTGGGCACCGCCTTGCCATCAGATGACGACATGGACGTCGAGCCCTTCCGGCTTTCATCGCAGCGGAAGGAACGGGCTGCGACGTCCAGGTCAGTAGAGAAGGCCAGAAAACCCCTTCCAAAAGTCCAAGCCCCGAAAGACCCGACATAAATAATCACTCTCCAGTAGCTCTAACACATCATAATGGGAAGAGAAAACATAGTTCAATGGAACTGCAGAGGCCTTCTGAATAATCTTGACGACGTGCATGAGATTCTGCATGCCAACCAGCCAAGTTTAATGTGTGTCCAGGAAACACATCTGAATTCCAAACACACAAATTTCTTGAATACTTACCTGATATACAGGAAAGACAGGGATGGCTGCACACACTCTTCTGGCGGTGTGGCCGTAATCGCCCGCAAATCCTTAGCATGCCACCCTGTCACCTTGAACACCGTCCTTGAGGCTGTAGCCGTTCGCACAATAATTTTTAATAGGCTGATAACGGTATGCTCCATTTACATTCCTCCTGATGTTGCACTTTCGAGCTCTGTCTTCGAGGCGCTGGTCGACCAGCTGCCCGAACCATACATTCTAACAGGCGACCTTAATGCACACAACCCTCTTTGGGGCTCCTCCAGAACGGATGCCCGAGGTCGCCTGATAGAGAAATTCCTGACATCTTCTGGAGCATGCCTTTTCAACAATAAACAGCCTACATATCATAACATAGGACACAACACATACTCATGTCTTGACTTGGCTATTGGCTCCGCAGTTCTCTTTCCTCTTCTCGAGTGGGGGTGGGAACTGATCCATATGGTAGTGACCACTTCCCCACCTCACTTAGATATATAGGTAAAGGCCCAAGCAGTTCATCTTCCCATAATAGGCTCAATGAAGCACTAGCTAACTGGAACACATTTACAGAGACATCGAAACTACACCACACATCCATAGCACACCTGCACGTAGATGAAGCCGCACAACTCCTCACGGCGCACATCCTCGACGCCGCCGAAAAGTCCATTCCCCACGCCTCTGGTGCCCCGCGCAACCAGCGGAGGCCGTGGTGGAATGAGGACTGTAGGCGGGCGCGAGAGGCCCAGAACAAGGCGTGGGGTGTCCTTCGTCGGTACCCCACGTCGGGTAACCTCATTTTGTTCAAACGGGCCAAGGCGTTAGGAAAACGTCTGCGCCGTGAGGCAAAACGAGAGAGTTGGCGCTCATTCATAACATCTATAAACTCATACACAGACACACGCAAGGTATGGACACGTATACGCAAACTCAAAGGACAACATACACACAGCCTGCCCCTGGTCAGTACAACAGGGGACACACTGGAAGACCAGGCTGACACACTCGCACAACACTTCCAACACGTGTCCAGTTCAGCACACTACACGAACACTTTCCTGAAGTATAAAGCCTCTTGTGAAAAGAAGTCCCTACACGACAACAACAAATCACAGACTTCTTACAACTCCCTGTTTTCACTACATGAGCTGAGGGCTGCTCTGAGCACGTGTAAACCCTCAGCTCCAGGCCCAGACAACATCACATACACAATGATACAACACCTACACGCAGACACACTTGAAGCACTTCTACATCTATACAATAAAATATGGCTTTCGGGGCACATTCCACACTCTTGGAGGGAGGTCATTGTAGTGGCTCTCTTGAAGGAGTGGCTTTCTTGAATTCTGCAGTTTAAATACCCACTTGCAGAATTTTACAGTGACGCGTCTAAAACCTCCACTATGGTCTCCTGCGCTGCTCATGGTCCGAATTTCAGTGCAGCCCATCGTCCCCCTCAAGTTACCGTCCAATAGCCCTGACGAGCTGCCTGTGCAAGCTCTTCGAGAAGATGATCAATCGCAGGCTCGTGTACTTCCTCGAGTACAACGGTCTTCTCGAGAGCTGCCAGGCAGGCTTCAGGGTGGGGCGATCGACGAACGATCAACTGGTTGCACTTGACTCATACATCAAGGATGCCTTCGTGCATAAGCAGTACTGCTTAACTGTCTTTTTCGACCTCGAGAAGACCTACGACACCGCTTGGCGTTATGGGATCCTTAGTGACCTCAGGTCATTCGGTGTTTCGGGTAATATGTTGAACACCCTTGTTAGTTATTTGTCGGAGAGAGCGTTCAGAGTAAGAATTGGTTGTGCACTTTCAAATGTTCACGTCCAAGAAAATGGCGTGCCGCAAGGTGGCGTGTTGAGTAGCACTCTCTTCATAGTAAAGATGAACTCTCTTGGAAAGGCACTGCCACCAACAATCTCTTATTCTATGTATGTAGACGACGTGCAAATATCTTTTAAATCATGTAATATGTCAATATGCGAACGTCAAGTCCAGCTTGGTGTCAACAAGCTTGCCGGCTGGGCAGACAAGAATGGGTTTAAATTGAATCCTGCAAAAAGCTTCTGCGTTGTGTTCTCCAGGAAGCGCGGGGTCCATCCGGACCCAGACATTACTCTGAATGGCGAGTCGCTTCCTGTGAACAAGGAGCACAAGTTCTTAGGTGTTGTGTTTGACCAGAAACTCACATTCATTCCACACATCAAGAAACTTAAACATAAATGTCTGAAAACGATGAATATACTGAAGGTTCTCTCCCATGAATCGTATGGTTCCGACAAAGAACTCCTACTACGGCTCTATACTGCTTTGGTTGGGTCTCGTTTAGACTATGGCAGTGTGGTATATGGGTCGGCGACTAAAACAGCGTTGCGAATGCTTGACCCAGTGCTACACTTGGGGCTACGGCTTGCGTCGGGTGCTTTTCGCACTAGCCCTGTCGAGAGCCTGTATGCCGAGTGTAATAAGTGGAGCTTTGAGAACCAACGGACGTATATGAACTTACTTTATGCTTTTAAAATTTCATCGCTGAATAACCATCCTTTTTATCCTGTCTTTAACGGCACATCCACATCTGTGCTTTTTGTAAATCGCCCATCCCTTCCTCTGCCCTTTTCACTTAGAATGAGAGAGCGAGCCTCGGATCTGAGCGCTTTGTTTTTAGACGTGTACAGATCATCCTTTTCAGACATTTTACCGCCTTGGAAAGTTCGTCCTGTGTCCTCCGACCTTTCTTTTATGAAACTTGACAAAAATCGGGTACCGCGAGCTGCAATACTGCAGCACTTTCTGTCTCTGCAGTTTAAATACCCACTTGCAGAATTTTACAGTGACGCGTCTAAAACCTCCACTATGGTCTCCTGCGCTGCTCATGGTCCGAATTTCAGTGCAGCCAGAACCATGAGCGTCCACACGACTATTTTTTCAGCAGAAGCGTATGGGAGTTTGCTGATTGTACGACACACACTTGAAAATCAAATTTCGAAGTCTATCATCTACACAGATTCCGTGAGTGTTGTTCGCGCACTGTCATCGCATACACCCCCCAAAAACCACATAGGTAATCTTGTATTTAACACTATCATGTCTGTGTATGCAAAGAAGCATCAGCTGCTCCTCTGCTGGATTCCAGGACACGCTGGGATCGCTGGGAATGAGTTGGCAGACGAGGGGGCTGCTGCTGCTGCACTCAGGAACACTGTAGACATAACAACCGTACCCTACACAGACCTCAAGCCACACTTAAGACAACACCTGCGCAGAACATGGCAAACACACTGGGACGAACAGACAGACAACAAACTACATGTAATAAAGCCACACTTGGGACGGTACACAGCCGACTCACGCAACAGACACACGGAAGTCGCCTTGGGTAGGCTGCGGATAGGGCACACCCATGCGACGCACTCGTATCTGCTGACGGGATCTTCTAGACCCAGTGCAGCAGGTGCGGAGAGGCCCTATCCGTAGTGCACATACTAATCACATGCAAGGCACTTCACACAACACGACACAAACACTTCAGAGAACTCTACAGACAACATATTCCCCTACATCCATTGTTTTTTCTAGGTGACGATGCCATTGTTTCTGTGAAACGTGTGTGAGTATTTGTCAGAGGTCAAGTTTTTAAACCTCATTTCCTATCACGCATCATGAAATCTGGCCCTCTACACCAGCCATGCTCATTGTCGTCTTGTGATTTTACTTTGTTTTTGCTGACTTAGTTATTGTTTAAGGTTTCACCCCTCATATATGACTATTGTTTTGGCGCTCTTTGCCCCAGTTGGCCTTGCGCCATAAACATCCAACCATCATCATCATACTGGGGGTTGAAATAAAAGGCAGCGACACATCCTTCTATATGTGATTTTGAACGCCATGTCTTTTGCATTAACACAGAATGCGTCTTGATAGATTTCATACCAGGAATCGACGCTGAATATCACGCTAAGCTGTGAAGCAAGGATGATACGTTGAATCAACAATCTCAGTTTATCGTCACACCAAAATAACCAGCTTCGGGTCATTCTTGATTAGACCTTGAGTCTGTTCGCTCCCGGACAGAAGTGTACTAACTACCCTTTCTCTATCGGGGCTCTTAAAACGAACAGCATCAAAATCTCTGCTGATGGCCGTGGCGCGTGCTTGTAATGTACTTACATGTGCTAAAGAGGTATAAATTGAAATAATGTAACTCCTAAAGCCTCTACCCATAAGGCATTCTGAAGAAGAGTGAACGCAATAGAACCCAGCAATTTACGAGCAAATTGATATTCTTTTCTTAGCCACTGCATGGAGAAATTACTTTACGGAATTTATTTGTGTTCAAGCAACAGAGCCCTTTAAAACAACGAAAAAATTAAGGAATTTTGCACCTATTTAGCTCCAACAACAGGCGCTCTCCTCTGATCAGGCTATAGAGCACATATAATTTGTATCCCGGAAATTCATATACTTTGAGCTGTTTAGTCATCAATCCAGTTCCAAAATTTGCAAATTATCATCTCGCTGTTATTCTCTAGCATAAAACTGTGTCGTCCGATTCTTTTCTTTTTTTTTTTTTTTGATTCCGTACGTCAGGCAGAATCAATGTCTTATATTGGTAATTCTACGGTTGCATGGCTGTTTTGTTTCCATCTAGTCGTGCTGGTTGTTGATGCAGTATTCATGTTAAAAGCATTTCTATCTCTCATTGCCCTTTTCTCTGAGTTCGGAATTGCTGTTGTAACATCGCAAATGAACGCTTAGGAAAGACGACTGTTTTTATTTTTTGTTAAGTATCTTTTTCTTTGCTATTTCGGCGATTTAGCGGTCAGTCGTCCAACCTACAACTGCGGAATAACCACTACGTAGAGAGTGAAGCGTCGTCGTTAGGAGTGTCAACGACAATTTTGGTACAGGGAAACTGGCAACTGCTGTGACGTCGCTTATTTTTAGAAGCATCCTTAAAATTCTAAACAGGCTGGAAGGTGGCGCGTTGCCATAGACGTCGCTGTTGCTAGGACGCGCCCCCAAGTGCGGAATGAGTGCGTAATTTGAAATCACGCCATAGAAATGGGCGTGGCTCTGCTGCTGCACCGTAGCTGTTTGGTGATGTCCGCGCGTTGCAGTGGACGATGTGGTTGGAAGGACGCACTGCATGCTGTAGGATGGGTGTAAAATTCGTTTGGGTTGAATTGGATTAGATTGAAGTAGCAGGTGGTACGATGTCACAAAGAAACTGGAAGCAGCAAACGGCTGACGTCTCATTCCGTACCGTGATTGTATGTTTTTTAGCATGCTTTTTGTGCATCCTACACAACGACCTCGCGGCACTTAGCGCAAATTTCGGAACCAAACTCTCAGTACAATAGTGCCGCAACTGAATATAAAAAAGCAGGACAGTACAATGTTCGCTGTACTCGGACTTGAGGACGTAGATGAGCGGTAAACCGGAGAAACGAATTTACAACGAACGCAAACATTTGAAAATCGAGAGCGTGTTTCAAGGTAAAGCGCAGGTTTGGCCAGCAGGTCGCGTGAGCGCCGATGGGTTCACGTGAGCAAGCAGCGTTCGTCCCCGTCCGCGACAAAAAAAAGCGCAGGTGCTTACGGCAAGACATTACGAGTCGCCTGAAACGGCTGCTTCACACGCTAGCCCCGACACACCAGGTCGACACAGGTGTACTTCATTCAGGCGTGCAAGGAAGCCTGTGAAATCAGGGTGCGAGACAAGGCCAGAAACACAGGTGTGATGAAGACAGGACATGGGGATACAAAAATATGGTAGAGTTCGGCAAGAAAATGAGAACGAAATTTGAATCCTTGAATTAGCTCCCGCTGCGGCCATGAAAGAAGCGGAGTTAAAAGCTTGTTTCCCAGTACGAGTGTGTGCGCTAAGCCGCATATTTGAGAAACATGATCGCCTGCGGGTTTTGTAATGAGTTTTGCATTAGGCTCTCTTTTCCTTCTCAGCCTCGCTACCAGAATCCCACGACCGCCACAGACGCGCTCCGTTCCCAAATCTCCCTCAGCACGCCTTCGTATTTTGACGTTCTTATTTGGCAGCGGAGAAATGCGGAACTGAGCGATCACTCTTGGCGCTAAACAAGGCCTTGAAGTTTGCGCGCACCGGTTTGGTTCCTTGTGGTCAAGCATATTTGCTTCTGAAGGTTCAGGCACTCACAATCTGCATTCAGGTACTAATAGTAACAAGCAGCAGTCACATGACGAAACATTTCCTTATTAAGCACACCGTGGGACTTCCGTTCCCTAGCAGGTCATGACCTGATTCTAGTGGAACGGGTGAAAAGGCTGGGACGTTCACTTTTGCGGAGCAGTCACGTACTTATGCAAAGCATGTATCCTTCCATCGCGCGCACCGCCAAATTCTGTCGAGGCGCGGTTGCGCGTGTGGCTGTTTCGCGAATTAGAACGGAGGACGTGAGGCTTCTGCTGGGAAAACAACTTGCGGAGAGAGTAACATGAGTGGAACGCGTCTCCAGTATTTTCATTGTACAATGAACCAAGGCAGGAAAGAAGCGGGTTTCATTCTTGGTGTGCAGAGTTTTTGGAGCCGAAAACAATTTCTCGTCGTCAGCCTCAGACTCCCACACAGAAAAAGATGTGAGAACGGTTTGTACCTTTTGTACTTTGCCTTTGCTTTTGTATTTATCGAAATTAAAACTAAGGCTGGTGCTTTGGTTAAAAGCTACGGGAAACTTCTAATAGGTGAGACATCCACGTCTCATCTATACTGTTAATGTCATTATGTGACCTGGCGTCCACAAGCTTATTCTATTTCTTGTAGCCTTTTTTGTATTTTTTCTAACAATGGCCTACATTTCCACTCGTGCAAGGATTAATTTCCTTAACATCGCCAATTACGCATTTTTGTGCTCATGCATTGTTCGAATTGGGCCACTCAGCAAATAATGCTCTCGCATTACAAAATAAAACAAGAAAGTGTTTCTAGGTTTGTAGAGCCAAAGAATTAAAGGTGTCTGGAAGAACTACTACTCCGCCACACCAGTCGCCTTGGGAGTTTCTTGTCCCGCACGCCGCCAAAGAACCGTTGGCTGGTAGAGGCAGAAAAGCCGTGCTTTAAAAAACGAGACAATGGCCGGGACGTCAGAATCGGTTTGGCAGAGTCGGTCGTCTTACCTACTCGGCCACCACCGTGAGTCAATACCTAGAGTCAAACGGCTTAATCACTCGGCCGCGATTGTGCGCAAAGGAATCAGCCACCTTTTCGAGCCAGAACACACTCTAGTGTACACGTTGCACTTGCGGCGCCTGGTTTAAGTGTGCGCGTTCCGTTCGTTCGGTCATGGAGGAAGACCCCGATCCTCTTGTCGTCCACGATTCGAGCTCATTTGCTTCCTCCTCGCCGGTGTAGCAACAAAGATGGAGTAAAGGTCATTGTGGCAGCGAAGAAGGAGCAAATCGACTGCAATCCTGGACTTAAACCGTCGTGATCGTCGTGAAGGTTGCGCACAGCTTCGCTGCCTTCAAGTCTTACGCGTCAGTGTGAGCTTCCTGCATTTTTCCCTCACTAGCACGTTGTGCGTCTTCCGCACGGCATTATATTTATTTTTCTATATGTGGACCCGCTATTTACTCTGGTGCAATCCAGCACGATTTCCAACTCGGTTAAGCATGCCTTGCTCATTGTAATAGCTAGAATGAAACCTGTGGGTGGCTGGCTTAGCATGCGTTTCCTTGGTTGTTAACTGATAAGGCAACCGATAGCGCTTTTCTTTCCAACTAATGAACGGAAGAAGGTTTCGCCGTCGAGCAGCCGCTGGAAACTAATCCCACTGAAATGGTGTTTCGCGCAAGTAATGTCCAAGAGGGCCAGATACGCCTGCTGCTATAAACAGTGGGGGTGCATACCGGAACAAAACGTGGCTGTGCGCAGGGCAGCAGGGCTTCCATATTTTATGCTGGTTGTGTGAGAAGAGCTTGTCCTTGGTTCTCGGTTGTTGTCTTTGCCCGGTCTCACTATTAATACTATAGAGAATACTTTTGCTACCTTCCTCGCTATACGCCTTCGGCCCTTCTGGCCTCGTAACAACAGAACGCGTCTAACACGTTCCGCGCGTGCATGCCCGCTGCAGCGGTACGCACTCCTCCCCATTCAGCCAACGCCATGAAGTATTCAAATGAAAACCTGTTGCGGATGACACTAAACCAAACCTCACGAAGGTAAAGAAATAACACTCAAACTACACCGATTAGGCTACACCGGATGTCCCTCAGCCAATTGCCAAGAGAATGCAAATACTTGCAACACCAGGTACACAGAGACATATTTTCATTGTGTGTAGGAAAACAAACACTTACCAGTCCACCCTGCACCCCCAACCACCAAGAGCAGTGGGTCACACTGCTGTCGATTCTTTGCTTCTCGGATAAGCTACTGTTCAGCGGGAGAGCGGTCGACGCTAAGACGGCTCGTGGATTCTTGTGAAAAGGGAACCACTCCTACAAACACATCCTAAATTCCAATAATAAACCGGTTCTCTCTCTCGAAGCGGAGCCCTTCAGTCACGCTGGCGTAATTGATTTCTCCGTAAATTATTTACAAAGACCATTTGTCTTGATACACGAGGACTTTATTCACGACCATTTGTCTTGATGCACGAATCAAGCACGACGACTTCGACAACTTCGACAGTATGTCCGACTTGTAATATTCAGAGAACAGGTACTTTGACACAATAACTGAAACCCGCATCACGAGTACGGATGAATGCAGCATATTCAATATGGACAGAAGGTGAGTCCTAGATAAACATGGTAGCCCTTTCTGTGACAGTTTAGGGGCGAAACCCCCCTGGCGTCTCCTGTCATCGTTGTCGTCGTTGTAATCGTCGTTTCATGTAGTCAGGGTACTAAAACACCGGCACACTTGTTTACTCCTCGCGCTGGAGCACTTCGTAACGCGTACTAAAAAAACACCGTTACACTCGTTTTTGCCTCGCTCTAGAGAGCTTAGTGCTTCAAAGAGAAGAGACTTTTAGAGCAAAGCTGTATACCTTTACACCGCAACGGTTTTATCTTAGTTGGCAAAAATGCCAAGGAACCAAGACTTATAAATATTATATACATATAAGACATTATACATATTACGAGCCCACCACAACAAGCTTTACACTGACACTTTTGATTTTGCGTTGCCTTCATTACCCCGCGTTAGTACGTTCTAAGATCTGGTCGATCGCCAATTTGCACCTTAATAAATTGCGGTATGTTGTCAATCATTCAATCAAGCAATGGCAATCATAATCAGCATACTCAGGTACACTTCACGACGTAGGCCTCTCCTATTGACTTCCAACCCACTCTTGTACTGCGCTGCTCGAGCCCTCAGTTTACCCTCGAACTTGTTTATTTACTCCCTACATCCCATTAATGACCCTCCCCTTCTTCTAGACCAATCTCTTCGTATCCACTCTGTTACTGTAATTGTCCACCGATTGTCGGTTCGTTTGACTGCATGGCCAGCCCAAGTCCAGTTCTTTTTTTTTTAATTTGAAATATGATATCTTCTACTCTAGTTTGTTTTCTGATCCAGGTAGCTCGTTTACTGTCCCTAAGTGTTGCTCCTGATATTACTACTTCCAAGGTCCGTTGAGCCAATCTAAGTTTGCTTTCTAGTTGTTTAGTATGGCCCCAAGTGGCAGCTCCACATTTCATCACCGTCAGAATGGACGGTTGTAGAATTTTTTTTGAGTCATCGGTATTCTATTTTTATTATTTGGTAGTGCTTGCCGAGTGCCCGCCAACACATACCTATTCTGCGCCGGATATCTCTCTCGTGGTTGGGGTGAGTCCTAACCATCTGTCCGAGGTAGCTATATTCTTTTACTTCTATCGTTTCGTTTCTTAAACTTAAGGGAACGTTGTTGGTTGCTTATTCCTCAATGCTTTAGATTTATTCATGTTTATTTTTAGCCCTGCAGCAATGTTGTCTTATTATATATAGTTCCTCAAGCATTGTTTGCAGGTGTTCTGCAGTCTCACTCAGTAATACTATGTCGTCCGGAAATTAAAAATGACTCAAGTGTTCTCCGTTTATCCTTAATCCTGTGTTTTCCTAGTGAAACATTTTAAAGACCCCCTCCAGACATGCTACGAAAAGTTTTAGAGAGATGGTATCACCCTGTCTCAGTCCCTTTCGGATCGGGAATTTATCGCTTTGCTTGTGGAGGGTTATCCTGCCCGTGCATCCCTTATATATGTTTTCTTGAAGTCTTATGTAGGTTTACTATATTCCCTGGTCTTTTCGTGCATGTATCACGGCTGCGGTAATAACGAAATCAAATGCTTTGTCGAAGAATATATATCCCATATCAAGGCTTGTCGTGTATTCTGCAATTTTTCTATCACTTCATTGACAACGTGGACGCGATAAATGGTTGAGCACCCTATGCTAAATCCAGCCTGCTCTCTGGGTTGTTGGAAATCCAAGCTGTCACCTATGCGGCTAACTATAGCATTGGTAAAACGCTTCTGAATAATTGAGAGTAGGCTGGTGGGTTCGTAATCCTGAACGAGCTTGGGATCACCCTTCGCATGAATCAGACTAATGTTGGCGTTTTTCCTGGCTATGAACACTTTTTGAGTCTTCCATCGTTCTCAAAATATTACAGCAAGCTTTTCCAGTACAATATATCTTCCCTCCTTTCTGCGGGTATGCCGTCGTCACCTGCAGATTTTCCTATCTTCATACCTTTCAGAGCCTTTCCTTACGACTCTGTAGTTACTAGTGGGAAATATCAAGTTGAGCTTGTACTCTCAGTAGGTTCCCTTGGTCTAACGTCACTGGTATACAGCCTGGTGTACAATCGCGTTGCTGCCTGTATTATCTCGTCCATGTTGTGCGTAATGTTACCCTGCTCGTCTCTGAGTGCGTACATCCTGTCTTTGCCAATGGCTAGCTTTCTCTGAGTCACTTTGAATCTTCCCCTTTTTACAGCGTTTCTTCGATCACTGCCTTGTTATATGCACGCATGTCGTTTTTTTTTCATTTATTTATTTCATTTATTTCACGTTTTTTGATACACGAGGAGACGGGAGAAAAAGCCACTGAACGGCAGCTTGACGAGGCCCCCGCCCCCTGTAACATATGGGCAACATTAAGCACAGCACACACAACAGCATTGTGTTGTCAACAAGAGACAAAAGAGATATGTTGTAAATTTTTTCAACCGTGTAGAAGTACAGAGTTAAGCACAGATATGTCAAATACATACGTATGCCAAAGTAAAATCAACTTGGCATACATGCTAAAATTTTCACGTATCCCGATGAATGCTTGTCAGAAGTGACCTAGATACAAGTACAAAACACAGCAATACAATTATTCATGCTTTTACATCGGTATCAATCTTCTAGTAAACACAAAATTTATTTAATAATATCAGGAGTATGACACAAGGAAGTAAAGGGAAGTTCAAACTGACTATTAAGGTATAGCTCAAACGCGTGTTTGACTGATAAGATGTCTGTCCTTCCCCAATCTGTGAAGGCTTTTTAGCATACCGGTATTTTGCTTCTTAGTATATTGTCTCCGTAAATGGTTCTGTTAAGAGCGACCCGACCAGAACTTCGGATGTCTCGTATCGAAACTCATTAACTTCTGTTAATCAGTTTCGACAGCTCGGATAATTCAACCTGATCTGCCGCACTTCACGCTTTCATGTTCTTACGTTTGGCATTCAGTTCCTTCGTTTTCTTAGTGAGGTTATGAATTTTCTCTCTACATGTTGCTTTTTCAGAAGCGGCTGCTGATTCACTGAGTGCCGATGTAGGGTTTCCATTTAGCCTGTCTACACTGACATAGTTCTGCGCGTCTAGAAGCGCGAATTTGTTTTGAAGATTTACTTTAAACTTCTGCGATCTGGCCCTGACTGACTCCATGCAGGGTTTCTTACTTTTCCCGAGTTTCCTCCTTTCTATTTTAAGATTCAGCCTTAGCTCGCATGTAACCATCCTGTGAATGCTGCTGCGTATTTTACTTAGGACCTCCACGGTTTGCACAATATCTGGGTTCTCACTTAAAATGAAGTCAATTTCGTTCTTGATTGTACGGTCGGGACTTTTCCATGTCCGTTTTCTACTCAGTAGTTTGTAAAATACTGTGTTCATCAACCTCAGGTTATTTCTCCTTGCAAATCCCACCAGTGTAGCTTGTCGACTGTTGCGATTGTCTATACTGAAGTTTCCCACTCACCTTTCTTTCATTTGCTTCTCACCGAACCTTTATGTAAAAGTCTCTCATTGCAATGCGTTGCTGCTTTAAAATAAATAAATAAATAAATTAATTAATTAATTATCTACTGAAAGATAGTTCTATTGAATAGATTCAAAAGCTAGGATGTGATCCAGGCTTTAACATTTTTAACTAGCGAGGAGGCTCTGGAATACCCAGAAGTAAAGCTCTCTAAATTCCTAAAATCTTATGTCTTCATGCATGTCTGGCCACCCAAAACTACAATCTTTAGTTTTGAGTGCGACTGTCCATACGCGTATTGATTTTTTCGGCTGGCCGAGGCGAACTACTACTATGTTGTCAACATCATAGTTATTTTCTTCTTCCTCCTTAATTTTAAGACTCACAACCTGTCGTTCCCTGACAGATAAATTTTCAGGTCTACCCTCAAATGTCTACATCTATCTTTTTTCGTGCGGAGCCTAGACAATAAACGCCAACAAAACTGTTTTATCCAGAAGCCTTAGAACATGATAACCGATATAAGGAGAAACCACTGAAAACCTGGCTACTTTTTGTCAGTACTGTATAATAAAGTGAATCTGTCTCCCCACAATCATCCCACAAATAACACATTTTCCGTGCGCATTTTAGATTAGCATAGTGGCTCTAAGTGGGGTGCATACGAGCACAGATTTCTCGTGCCCCAGTTTCGTTTGCCAATAGCTACCCCAGAAGGCGTTGGCAGTTGACGTCACTGTATACGGCCCGCAGCAAAAGTAATCTAGCGGAATGAAAACCGTGTTACCGCAATATTTCAGTCCTCTAGATTGCACTAGCCGCAATAACAGGCCGCACTACTCGGCACGCGAGCCACACACACAAACGATAACAGTGCGGCGTGCTTGTTGCGATAGGCCACACGCAATTAGGTGATTGAAAAACAGTGCGTGCCCGCGTGCGCCCGGCAGACATCGCATGTAGAGTTCTTGCTGGGGGACCCTGCAGCTGTACCGGCCTTCCTTATCGCGATCCTACTTCACAAACATTTACTGTTCCGCCACGGATGACCTCCTTTCCAAACATTGCGTGTTGGTTTTGTTGGGAGTTCTGAGTGGGGATATGCTAACTCGTGCAACGTTACCGGTGTGTGCGTATTGTGCACCATATATGAGTAAATACCTATAGGAAGAAAGAGAGAGGAAAGGGGAAAGGGTTTGAATTTTTCATGCGGTAAAATACTTAGCAGGCCATATAGCCCAAAAGGTGTGTCAGGAACTCCTAACAACAAGTAAAGTTTCATTTTAGAACAAACGTTTAAAGCATAAACAGTCAAAAAATAATAAAATAATGAAGGGTCATTCCTTCCTACGAAAGCCATGGCCAGCGGAGAGGTGTAGTACCACCACTTTAACTAAATGACAAGCAAATGCACTTCACAAACCCTGTTTTATGTCATGATAATGACAGTAAGAATGACTTTGTGCTAACTAGTAGAGACAGGTTGCTTTATCCACGGTTCTACCTACATTCCTTGCCAGAAATAAATGTGTGCACGTTCCATTCCGCGTTTATGTCTGACCAGAGCCATTGTAACATAACACCACGAGGTGGCCGCTGACAAACTACACGAACCACTTCTTGTATGGTTTAGGAATGCCCACAGCGAAGTCATCAACAATACTGACAGATATGCGGTGTCCCTGGTTCACCCAGGAGAGTCGCAGCCACGCAGGACCTTCTCCTCTTCGGTGCTCATATTGAGTGACCCGGTGTTCGGTACATGGGGAAAATGAATACTCCATCGCTTGGCCGTGCACCACCCTCTACACTCCCTCGTAGCCGATGGTAAGTTTCTGCGGCGAAGGTCGTAAGGGGCTTCAATGTGGACGTCACTACACCAGAAAAGTGGTCCATCCAGTCGACGCTCCGCTGTCTCAAAGAAGAGAACTGTCCTTACTGTGTGGGCGTGTGTAGCGTACCGACACAAGTACGCAATCCTTAACTCCACCGTAAACATATCCCCTACCACACCGAAATCTGACGCGGGGAACTGCATTCGCACGCGCTATGCCCTGGTAAAATGTTGTCAACACAGTCCGGTGATAGCCGTTGGTGTCTCCAAACCACGCAAGAAGTGGCTCATCCACTTTATATCGGAACACCCTCGATTAAAAGAGGCAGGCCTTCTGAACGTAGTGAGTTAAGCTTTGAGTTATACCTGAACTGTCCTGTAAAAGTGTACATGCATGAGTTTTAGCCATGAGAATATTGCAAATCTCCCAGAAATGTGTCGGGCATAAGTGGGTATGAGCATCGTTGGTGCTAAGGCTAAATTTAAGCAATGACTGCAAGTTTAACCTGTGTAAAACTCTGAGAGCCCAAAAAAGTTCTACATTATTCATGAAATGGGTGAAAACGACATTTTGAAGACAGAGATAGTACAAGAATTTTTTAAAAGCTACTGTCATCTCCTACGTTGGTTGATACGGCAGCCGTGAAGGGCGCATGAAGATTTTCATGCTGCCATCAATTACAGCCATAACCTCGTCCCGACGTTATGGCCCATAATTGGATCTGCACAACTTTTTAAAATGTATCCAGATATTCAGGTCCCTTCCTTCCGCAATTCACGCCACTGTCTCGATATTACCATCAAATGACAGAGAGCACCAATCTTTCAGCTATGTGCGTTTACGCAGAGCAGGACAAATGGAGCCCCAGAGGACAACCACACCCAATAGGAATTGCAATGCTCGCCGGCATCTAATATCCTTCAAATTGCTGTTTTCACCATTATCCAACAATAGACGAGGGAGCCATTAGCCGTTTCTTGACGAAGAATACGTATCGGTGGCGACGGAAAGAAGAAAAGGGAAAGAAGGCACAAGTCAACTCCCCCACCATTGGTCGAAATTGGCATCATCTTCGAGTACAGTCTTCGATTGCGCACGAGGCTCAATATCAGGATCCCTAAGGTTCCTGAGATAGTCCAACACTGTCATGTTGTAGCTTTCATGGGCAGCAGGAGAACCGACTTTCGCATGACTTTGATGGAAGACGTTGTGACACTAAAGAATTCCTCACGTCAAGCATCCCACAAAGGCTAGTGAATGTTGTGCAGAGCGGGCTCACTGACATCCCCAAGAAAACAATGACAGAAAATCGAGTTGAATGCGATTCACCAACTTTCCGTTATAGGAAACAAGAAAAAATGAGAGAAAAAGTCTGTCTTTGGTCAAAATTTACCATTCCAGGTTAACTCGGTTTTGCCGTTTCTATAAGTTTAAAATGTCCGGTCATTGCGTATTTAACAAGGGAAGAGCAAAAGTCATATCTGAAGAAAAAAATAAGTAGAGATAGCCATTTTTAATGCTCTCGGAATACTACTATTAGCTTAAGGCACGAGAAGATCAATTGAATTTAGAATTCGGCAAAAAAGTCGGCCCTATGAAAGCCTTCAAAAATTAGTCCCGTGGTGACTTGAGGTGTGCCCGAATAGAGAAAGGGCATGCGTTGAGCCGTTTATTATGACAAAAACACTCGACAAACAAAACTTATGTGTGACTGTGAAACATGTAAATGTAAAAAAATGGCGCAGAAAATTATAATCATACCGTCACTTTAGTGCGCTCTTGAGTAACTCAAAATTAAAAAGAAGTAAATATTTTGAGAAATAGGACGCGGTACAAGGCGGAAATGGATACTTATTGTTCGAAGCAGTGTGGGGATGCTGTAGCAGGGCAGTCAGAAACCTAGAGAGCGAGGTGGACACAGGAAACAAGATATGCCATTACAGGCTACGTGGTACAGTCACCAGCGAAAAGACAGGCTGTCGGCAGGCCCTAATCTCTTTTTCTATTCCTGCTGTTCAACGGAACACAGGACCGGGCGATGCCAAGAAAGAACCATTAAAAGTTTGCCACGCCAAGCGTCAGTAACACCGTGCTCAGGAGCTCGCCGCAGTAAAAGAAAATGCCATTAATTATCAGGACTAGTGGCGTGTACGTGAGTCCCTCAGATAGTTCTAGTTGGAAACAAGAGGCCTGTGGATAGGAAGGTCAAAGAAGAAATAAATAGCAAGCAAACAAACACCAAGTGACACGCTGTGTTGCCACCTTCGGGGAACTGTGTTTATTCAAGGAAATGGTTGCGTGGGGCGAAAAAATACGGCAGCTTCCCCGCCCACCTCCCGCTACACACTTGGGGCTTTAGCGTCCGTTGCTGTACCCCATACAAACAGGACATCGATCGCCTTTTTTGCTTAGCGGCGTTCTTAGTTCCTAGGCTGCCTGTTTGTAGGAATCGGATGCCTATTTGTTCCGTTCCGTTGAGTGCGGTACGTCGATGGCGCGTCTACCTCTACCTATTCCCGCCCACACTATGTTTTTTCGCCCACATAATGGGAAGAGGAAGGGGGAAACTCTAACACAGCGGACTGCTCGATGCCGTGATCGGTAATGTTCCAGCCCAACTCCAGCGTACGCGCTTGTTATTTCCGGCTGCAACAGGGTTTGGCTGGTGCAGTTTTAACGATCATTGGCAAAATGCATGCGGAGGCACGTAAGCAGTTGTTTCGCGAAGGCCTTATATAAAACTTTTGTGACACACTGCATCAGCAGATAAATAAACAAAATCAGCATCATACTAGTGTCCATTGATACGTGAGATAAAATAATAATTGGGCACCTTTTTCTGAAATCAGTACTGAAATTTGGCACCTTTTTCTGAAATCTCAGTTCTCAACACAGTCTCCGTTGATGGACACACCTTGGTCACCCTAGCTTTATATATATATTCTGTTCTGTGAAAAAGTATAAAATGCCAAGTGCAACAAAGCACGCATTGGTGTCGAAGACGGCATCTGCACTCTACGAAATGCTTGACCCACCGAGCCAGATTTGGATGCTTGCGAATAAGGAGAAATGAGATTTCCCAAATCGGAGAAAATGGGACTCCAGAAGGCAGGCCTAAACCAATGTCATGCAGTTTTGTCGTTGGTGTGGTCTACTTGTGAGAAGCTGCGTTTTATTGCGGAAAGGAACCGTTCTTGTGCGGGGGTCTTGCCATTTATCTCTTATTTCAATGTCCAATATCTTGGATAATACTTGCCTGTTAACGTGTTGCCGTCCGCAGGTGGCCCTTAATGATTATACCGGGGATGTCACAAAAGCAGTTGCCATCATCTCCGTATCCGGGAAAATTGTCGTTGGTTTCTTCTGAGCCCTGCACATCGTAAATGCAAGCAAGCATACATGTCTGCGTGCGTGCATGCATGCATGCATGCATGCATACATACATACATACATACATACATACATACATACATACATACATACATACATACATACATACATACATACATACATACATACATACATACATACATACATACATACATACATACATACATACATACATACATACATACATACATACATACATATATACAGAAATAAGAGTTGGCAGTAAAGAAAACCTCGGAAAGCCAAGGGGAGGATGTGGTAGGTCATTGAAATAGGTAAAGAATTTGGAAAGAAAGAAAGTGGAGAAAAAATGCCCGGCAGGTGGCATCCGAACCCACGACCTCCAGAATTCCGGTCTGGGGCGATAACCACTACGCTACCTGCGGGGCGATTTTCCCCTCCACTTTCTGGGGTATTTCTGTTGAGGTATTTTTGTTTCCTGTGCTTGTGGGTGGTAGCCAGCGCCACTCGAACTACTCGGGGTGGGGGGGACTTCTTTTTAACCCCGGGCCATGACTTGCGATTACCACTACGCTACCGGCGGGGCGATTTTCCCCTCCACTTTCTGGTGTATTTATGTCAAGGTATTTTTGTTTACTGTGCTTGGGGGTGGTAGCCAGCGCCACTCGGAACTACTCGGGGTGGAGGGGACCTTCTTTTTAACCCCCGGGCCATGACTTGAGTGTCTACGAGTGTCGAGTGTCTACACTGTGGGCAGTCAGTGCCTGGCGGGCCCTAGTATCCAGCCTAATTTGATTGGCGGCGTCGAGGCTGTCGATGCTGGCTATTATGCCTTCCCAATACTCATAACTGCGAGGGGGGGGGGGGGATGGAAATGAGGGTGTGATGGACTCGTTTGCCTTGTAGGTGCATGTAGCGTACAAACGATACTCGAGAGAAAGGGCAAGATAATGAGCATATTTACAACGTTACGAGAAAGGGAGAAACCGGAAAAACGGTACCATAGCGAACAACAACAGCCAAAAAATGCACGAGTCGAATATCCCTAACTAGAGTTCAAGTGAGAGAAAAAAACGTTCTCAGCTGCTCTGTGGTAGATGTTTGGCGAAGTCGATGGCGGGTCGTCGCCAGTCCCGGTCGCGGTAGAGCGTTGGCCGTCAGTCGCCAGCTCTGCGCGAGAGAGACATCAGAAGCAGCACCACGTTCTACGTGACGGGTGCAGTGTTGGTTCTGCCGTGGGCCGTGATGTCCAGCCTCAGCCAGTCGTAGGATCACGCTGCGGTCGTCTGCGGGCCCGTCCCGTTTGGGGGCCCCTACGGACACGCCTGGAACCCCTGGCACTCGAACTGGGCCACAGGAACGGCGGGTCCGCCCCCGGGCCTCATCCCCTTGTCAGCAACCGGTCTCCGCCGCCGCCCGAACTGTGTTCCAGACCTCCAGCTTTTTTTTCTCATTCTCCACGCCTTCATGCGGCCGCGCGTGGTCCACTTTTCCCACTTTTGTGGCCGATCCTCACAGAGGGTCTCAAACATCAAACGGTCTCAAACGGGGATTTTTAAACAACCAAGCCCAAAAATGTCGGGCATCATGTCCGCCACAGAAATGTCCTTGCACCAAAATTCCAGCATGTAAATCTGAAAATTTAATTGTCACCACTAAACTTTCAGCATCGAAATGCCCTACACCATTATTTGAAGCCGTTAACCAGTAAACTTTCGTATCACCCAGTGGGCGATAAAGCATTCTCCCAGACGGCCCACTCAGAGCGTTTCCAACGCCACTAAGAGCAGCACTGGGTCCATAATTTCATCAGTTTTAGGTGCGATGGGTGGAAGTTTGTTTCGTCCCCGCATATGTAGAGTTGTGAGATTGTCGCTTATCGCCCTATCCTAAGGACAAAAGCACGTGTGCAGGCCTCAGGGAAGCCGGCTTGCCAGAAGTTGTCGCGAAAATCTCTGCCGCGTGGCCTAACGTAGCTGAAGTTCAGACAAAAGCGCCGAAATATGATAGTTTAGCAGTTGCCGGACCTTTCAAAAGCTATATAGGTACTGAAGAATTGTATTTTTCAAAAAAAGATCAAAAGAAACTTGCCACTAAACAAACTTTCAGAGAGTTAACTAGGGTCAGTGTAGCTGTTTTTGCTAGTTGTGTTTCTTGGACATGAACAGAGATGCATTGGTAGCGGCTTGAGTTCTTAGTGATTTGCTAGTCATAATGCACGCGAGTTTATTAATTCGACCTTTTTGCCCGTGGAGGCTTTATAGGCTCTGCCCAAAAGCCCCTTCGAGCCTTCTACTTCTGTCTAGATGCATGAGAGACCTCTGCTGTGAAAGGGCCGCATATATGAGGCGTGAGGTGCCTTTAGTAGTGCCGAAGCAAGAGTGCTTGGGTGCATTTTAGCTTGGGTGGACATCTTTGGTACAAGTGCTAAGAATTACATACTTATGTCCCTTCGCTAGACTTTCACTCTGAACCTCCGCCCCGCTAGTTCCGACGTTGAATTATTTTTATTTCCGTTGAAGGTGACTCAAACAGAGGTTGCTTCAAAGACCGTACAAATATAGACGCGAGAGTAAACATACGTTGCGTTAATATTAGAGCGAGCAAACAAGAAGCGCTCAGAACATAGAACCAATAGATGGGTTCCGCCAAATAACTACGAAAACAGCGTGAAATATAATATTTCGGAGTTTCACACGCTCACGATGGGCGAAAAATCCCACCCCGGTTCTTTCAAGCTTCACTAAGATGGAGCAATAGGTTAGGTTTCACGCGCACATCTGTTCAAGCAAATTCATTTATACACATCAGCGCTACGTCGTGCTATTCTCTTCCGAAACTGCCGTCCCAATAACACAGCCTATGTATATAGCACCAAAGTGTTTTACTCTCAACCACTCGCATTTTACATAATTAAATGCCATTCACCCATATTGCTCAGAATAACGGTGTTGGGTTTCATTTTCGGCATTTGCATTAGCCTTCGCTGTTCTAAGTAACAGAGGTGCTTTATTTGCCCTCGCTTATTGCTCCATATAAGTTGTGGCTTCCAAATGTATAATGCGTTCATGTTTTACTATTTACCTCTTAGCAATCTTCTTGCCATAAACGTGCACATATCAGTACGAGAGGACACTGAACACCTGTTCTGTGTTTGTCCATGTTTCTGCTCGGCTCCAATGATGGCGCAAAGTTAACAACCGGCGAGAAACGTCAGCATGAAGGACTTTCTTAGACCCCTGTATCAGCAAAGACAATGCGGTGCCGGGTTTTAAAGCTCTTGTTGGCTTTCTTTAAGACTCCAGCTTGTGACTGCTTCTACCGCTATTTTTTTTGTATATGTGTGTGGGTGTGTCCGTCTGATGTATTTTCTTTCATTTTTTTTCGCATCATTGTATTATTCATTTTAGCATTGAACCTTCATTACTTGTTTGCGAACCATCTCTAGTGGCAAGCCAAGCATTATGCAGGGCTGACTCCGGTCTCATCGAAAAAATGTCCGTCTCTATATTTTTTTTTCTTCAATACTGTCTGCACTTTCTTCAATTTCTCCCACTAAGCATTCTGACGTAAAAACCTTACAGAGCCATGGCGGAAAACAGAGTACGGAAGCAGTAGAAGAAAGTGCAGTAAGGGGCTGCGTTTCTACGAAACAAAACCTCTATGTGTAGCGCATGTCTGTTGCCACCTCTACTTCTCTTCTCCGATGTCTCGAAACAGAACGTTTGGCATCAATATCAACAGAAGAGTCCTGTCCTCTTTCATTTTGAAAACGATTTTTTTTTTTCACTAGGCTTCCCTCTCAAGCTGTGCCCTATGAATGCGAGGCGCCGTCGACAGCCTATGTTGTAAAGTATAAATGATGCGTGAAATTGCCAGGAGGTGGCCGCACATGCGCAATGGTAATATTTTTGCAAATATATTGAGTAACACCTTTAAAATTTATATCCCTACGATGCATTTTCTGGCTCGCTGCCTACAGACATGCGAATAGACAATTCCATGAACTCTCAATTATCGTGAGCTGAATTCACAGTTTTGTAATGGAGTAATTATTGTTGGCTGAACACGACTGGCACAGCTTGCCTGCTTTTGCGATTGTTTTATGCCACGTTAATCCAGGGCAGCGTTGATGACTACGAGTGACGTTGCGTAAAATAACCGTAAAGACGTAGATGCGTAGACAACTTTCCGCGATGCCAGCGAAGGGGAGTGATGAGCTGTCAAAGACGCTTTCCTGTGCAGCGACGAGGCAGAAGCAACTTGCGCCAACGCGCCGTTCAAGTGCCCAACAGGGTTGAGCATCTGTGACCGACGTCGTTCGAAGGGCGGTCTGGGAAAAGTTGCACACTTTCAATGACACGCCACACCGGTTGAGAAAAAGCTATCAGTGCATAAAAACAGGTAGGGCAGTCAGGCGCGTACACACCCAAAGGCTGCAGCCTTTGTGGATTTTTTAGAAAGGCTGCAGCCTTTGTAGATTTTTGCCCCTCTGTGGCTTGAAGTTCAGGAATATTTCATCTCAACGGCCCAAGCAGTGGTGACAGCTTTCGGCTTGCTGGGCTGAGAAAATGCCACCCGCCTTTCTGTTTTTTACATTAGTTTTTACTTGGCTCCATTGAACGTTTCACTCTCACACGCAACTAAGTACCCAATCGCATTACGTATTAAGGAGGACAGACGCACAGCTCTGGACACAAACTTAGCGGGGAAAGGTAAACAGCTTGAGTCATTCTACTCTCTGAAGGTGATGACAGCGCAGGTTTATCGTGTACGACATAGAGGTGTCACAGCATCTAGCTTGAAGGTATGAGCAAATTTTATTTCTTCTGGGCGTTGACGGAAGGGATTCCTAAAAAAAAAACGCCGCATACATACTCGCGCACACAGTTATTTTGACTCTACCGAACTTTCGAAATGTGTCTACTAATAAATAATCCAATGAAAATGCATTTACAATTGATGGGAAGTAGACACTTGTGTTTAATGCCATGCGACCTTGGTGGTGGCCGCGTGTTAACGGCACACAAACCACGACCTTCGTTTTCCAGACCCCCGTGCTTTAAAGACACGAGCAGCCCCGAGTTGGTGGCGCTTCCGTCGGTGCCGAGAACAGCACTTGCGGTTGCTTGACCTTGAGCGCACGATGCACTTGCTTAAGCCAGACGAACGACAACAGGCGTTTCCTGAGCTGGTCACTTGAGTAATAAGCTTCGCTTAAAAGAATTGGTTATCTGCTTGGCGCCAAAAAAAAAAAAAATCTGGGAACTTCACCGTGTATTTGTATCGAAATGTGTAATTGTAGCGCATTTTTTTAAAGATTATAATCTTTCTTGGGCTACTTAAACGCGAAACTTTTGGTTTGCCGGTCTGTCTGTGCCTGGATTCAGCCGCCCGAGGGAACGTTAAAATAAAATATTGAACGCGACGTTTACGTATGCATAGCTTTTCTAAACCACTTAATATGCCAACACACTTTATACTTGTCAACGGTGTTCAACGAAAAAACATTATTACGTGTATTTCAGCCAAGACGTCAATGCATAAGTGGTGTTGGCAGTGTTCTTATAATTTGAAATACATTGCTGCCGGTTTTGGTGATAGCAGAATAAAAACACACGTTGAGAACAATGTTCTGACCCAAAAGCAAAAAAAAATGGCCGCGTATCTGCTGCTTTCGTTGCAAATGCAGTCAAAAGACGTTAGTCTTTATCGGCTTTTGCGAAGTAAATGCCTCCCTTCGCTTTCCCGCTCACCTCTCATGTTGTTCCTCTTGCGTCGCGCTCCTCCCAAGGTAAAGACGCCAAAGGTTTGCTTAAATCATTTTAAATTTCCCGCGTTCCACTGCTCTAAACCGGGTGTCTCGATGCGAACGCTGCCGTACGGCGAAGACGCGCGTTAATGGAGGCGCCCTACTTCAACGTTTATAGAACCGCGTTTCCCTACTCCACGTGGGTTGCAAGCAGAACGTGGAATCTATCTAGTGGAACCTTGCGTAACTGTTTCCGGTTGATTTCTTAAAATGGCGCCAGAAGCTATTGTGGCGCGGGCGACAGCAGGCGACGGCGGAGTGAATTCTTTTTCGGCAGTTGATGAAGTATTTAATTTCGCAAAAGTCAAGCATGTTAGATTTTTTTATAAAGGAACACTGCAAATACCCCTTCTGTATTGATTTGTTGTCTCATATTTGCGTAATGTCTTGTTCTTCTTCAACAATGTTGACAAGTATGAACTTTACACCGCACATGGACGGGTAGATTTAGCTGTGACTATATAAGACTATTGCGCAGGCATTGTTTTGCTTTGGCCGGGTGGCTGAATCGAGTCACAGACAGACAGACAGACGGACAGACATACAGATATACAGACAGACCAAAATTTCTGGGTTTAAGTAGCCCAAGAAAGACTATCGTCTTTAAAAAAAACAAGCGCTCTCGCGCAAACCTAGTCCTCGTGGCGGCATTCCATGTCCAGTAGTGATGAAATGTTCCCGTAGGGCGCGCGAGCATGGGAACGGGGTTTGAGCCATAGGAGTTCAGGGCAGCATGGCGGGAATTAACTTCAATCGGGTCTGGGCGACTAAAAGAAGATTAGAATTGTGGTGGACGAAAACCAGACAGCGGAATATTTCCTAGGACAGTTACCACCTGTAACAGAAATAAGGTATTTTGTGCCTGCCCTAAGAGCAGCGCTAGTTTTAAACGAAGAGTATAAAAAATAGATCAATTAGTTTTTTTTGGTAAGACGACACGTCAGTAACCCGTTACAAAGGGGGTGCTACAAACAATCAATCAATCAAGGGGTCAAACGGAACTGACTTGAGCAGACCCCCACCGTGCTTATCGGGGGGGAAGCGAGCGAGAGAGAGAGAGAGGCAACTTTATCACACATGGTTCCCGTCCAAGGTGAAGGGGGGGGGGAGGGAGCGTGAGATGGGAGGGAAAGAGCAGAGAGGCGTTTCCTTGGCAGGGCGGCAGAAGACTGTCGCCTTTCGATGACATTTGCAGTGAAATGAGCAGATACGCGGCCATTTTTTGTTAACAAGGTCTACATTTACGGAGCGTTCGATTTCTGTTGAGGTCACAGCTACGAACCACAATGAATCCTCCAGGACTTGGTGGACACAGTGAAACTTCTATATAAATCGGCGAAACCTCAGTTTCTGTACAGCTCGTATAGAGGCCGCCTAGTAACGATCTCTGCTGTGGAACCAGTGAGGCCTGTGCTAAATCCACGTTACTGAAAATAGTGTGTTGTTTTCCCAGATCCGCCATACAAACGCCCGCACACACATTCGCGCGGGAAAACTTTGAAATGGCCGGGCTCTGGTGAAGTTATTTTTATTTTTAAGGTCTCAAAAATCGGGAAGATTGGCGAACAGTGAACATGGGTGGCAGATAAAATACAAATAAAAATGCATATTTCTTATATTTCCCAACGATTTTGTGTACGTCACAACGGGTTCCACAAAATATCAGAAAGAAGGCTTTCACCGGGAAAACAGGAGCGCGAGTAGGAGAGCGGGCACCAGGCGAGAGAAACCACGCCGGAGGCGTTCAGGCCGCTGCCGCGCGTGCAATCCGAGCTGCCTTTAGCATTGAAGGTGTCGACGGGGTGAGCAAGAAGCCCCTAGCGATGGCGAGGGAGCCGAACGAGCTCCGGTGGTTGCTGTCAAGGCGGCAGTTCAAGTGGTGAGGGGCGTGGCCGCAGTACTTAAGAGAAGGCGTATCAGCCCATGTTCCAGCAAGGCATTAAACATTATATTCTTGCAGACAGATTCCTTCCCATGCAGATCTCGTCTGCACCACATCCACCCCTCATCATTCCCGTCTCCCAACTGTCCCCAATGCGGCCAATTTGCCACTCGGGAACATTGCATGTGGGCTTGCCCTTACGACCCCTTTCCTCAAACCTCCAGCAGCGAGCTACGGAGAGAGGCGTTGGGTAGCTCTAGCCAGGAGATTAAGGAGGCCCTGGTACGCAGAGCTACCGAAGTCGCGGCTGGACTCCGCCCAGCCGCCACCAACCCTCAGTAACCATGGCTCAAATAAAAGTTTTCTCTCTCTCTCTCTCTGTCCCTTAGTAACTTCTAAGCACCATCCACCCCCCCCCCCCCCCCCCCCATAGTTATTGTTCTTCCTTGGGCTTTACATGCGAAATAGCTTAAGTTGAAGCTATCAACAGAATATCAAAATATCTGACTACATGCTGTTGAACTACACAATTGAGTCACAAATAAAGTTGCAGAAATTGACTTGAGGGCTCCTCTGAAATACGCCGCGATACATGAATGGAGGAAAAGCAATAGCATAGGACGAATGGACATTTCCGAACCACCCGCAACCGAAGCGCACTTCGAAAAGAGGTTTGAACATCACAGCGAATATTCCTCATCGTTTTCCAGTACAATTCCAATTGAAACTTTTCCCCCAGAAAATCTTCTCACTGAGTAATACGCTCAAACCGTCGCGTAAAACAGAAACAGTGGACAGGCGAATATCGGGGCGTTTTTTTTTCTGCTCAAGAGTTCGTGCCTACTCTTCAGAATTCAACTGCAACGTGTTCGTTCGAAATATTTATGCAAAAAACTCCTGAAAGACAAATTACAGTGATAGAGCACTAGCGACAGAAGAAAAAAAGGACTACATCTACTGTCGCGGTTCAAATACAGAAGTGTAGGTGTTGTTTGGAAGTTGAGACTTATATTCTTAATAAAATTTCCGAGCATGTGCACGACTTTCAAAGCGTTTCACCAGAATGTTCTTCAAAGGACAGGGGAGAACATACAGACCCTTCTTCACTTTCTTCGCGTGACACTTGAAACAATAAATTACCATGTTCACAACACGACCGGACAGAAATATTCTTCCGCGCACTGGCTTCGGGATGTACCATTGTGGGCTGAATTTTTTACCGTACGTTGCCACCGCGTCTGCAAAAGTTCGAACAGGTAAAGCAGCGTACCAAGAAATTGCCCTTCATAAATTACCCCTAATGTTTATTAATATTTTCGGTTAGCGGCTGCGTAGTTCAACATGAAGTACTCCAAGTCATGTTTTTTAGCGCATACTGAAAACTACCTCCACAATGCAAGCAATTTGCATATCAACAAAATTGCTGCGCCGAAGTACGCACTTGCTTTAACGCCGCTGCGTTCCTTAAACATTGTTCAAACTGCATATTTGAAGAGCAGCCGTGGTTACGTATTGTTGTTTGTTGTTTTTGGACAATCCATGAAGTTTGTTTGGCAGATTTGAACAGCGAAAGATGATAATGAGACGTTGGCGAATTTATAAAAAAAAGCAGACGAGACGTTAATCGCACCTTTGTTTTAGCTCTCATGCAAACAACTCAATTAGAAGCTTAGAGCTTTATCTGGTAGAAGTAACTTGTTCTCACAAGGTCTTTCGCGAGTAATCGTGATTATCTTTGCCGTTATCGTGTTTTCTGACGATTACTCAATATAAATTGGCTTTCTCCCTCTTCAGCTGTGAATGGCAAGTTCACGTCTATTCAATCGCCTCCGAAAGGATGTCGAAAGCTTGCCTTTGCGTATATTATTACTAAATACAACACCATGACAATTCATGTTTAAAGCGCAGACAGACGATACATAAGAAGAGGACAACACGAGCGCTCTCGTGTTCTCCTTTTCTTCACTATCGTCTGTTTGCGCTTTAAACATGAACCAGATCCAGCTAGCTCAACTTCCCGTTCTACCACAACAATGGTTGGCACGGATAACCGCAGCACATTAGGTGCATTTTTCATTTTTGGGTTGTGGGAGTGGTTTGTATTACACACGATTTTTGTAAATTTCCTTAGCCGAGGCTTCGCCTTCTGGTGTTTAGTTTCTTTCAAGCAATGCGTGGAAACTGAGCTGCCACTCCTTTTCTATACTGCATGAGGAATTTTTTCAAAAAATTAAGCTAGTTTAAAGGGTCATGAGCGAGTAGAGGAGTTGTTGGAGTTGTTGAGTAACTGCACGTTTTTAAGCCGTTCCTTAAGGACGGTTTTAATGCACACGATGTCCCAGGAAACACCACTGCGTATGAGCAGCGGTTTATCATAGAGCACTGCGGAAAGTAATTTGCTGCGCCATGACATCACTGGCCGGCCACGACGGCCAGTGAAAAGGCGAGACCGCCTTTGGTAACCTACTCTCTCACTGTAACAATTGACTTCCCGTTTGTGCAGGTGGGAAGGCGCACATGCTGCAATCAACAAAGGACTCGTTACGTGGTTTCAGCGATGGCTAAATGCGACGCTATAGGTGAGACACCTTTTAATAGATCTGAAACCTTCCGCCCTAAACTGCGCCAGTAGTTTCCAATGCACTACCTTGATTTCTCGCCGTCAACGGCACGCTTCAACACTCGTTTAAGTGGGCGACCCCCGTGCGGCAGGACTGAATCGGGCCGACTCCAGCGTTTCTGTTAAGCCATTTTTTAATGTCGGCGTGCGTTGAAGTGTATAACCATCTACAATGACACCGCTTTCATTTCAATTACGTGCGTATAAAATATTCCTTACCGTTAAAATGAATAATTAGAAAGAAGCCCGTATGAACTGGTCGGGAGGCTGTGAACAACGCCACCGTAGCGGAGCGGGAACGTCTTTGCTGTCATAAGCTTCCACGGTTGGAGCCGGTTTTTTTATTGTTGGAATGCGTTACCGTATCGACATTTGTCGATGTGCAGTGCTTTTTTGTCTCTATAAATGAAGTTTTGCTTGATATATGCCGCGGAACTCTCGGTTTTTATTCTTACACAAATGCACAACAGAAATATTTTAGAAAACCATTTTCTTCCCAGCTTTCTACATTCATCATTTTGCTGAATCTTTTTTTTCTGCATTTCTAGAATTTAAATAATCAAGAACAAAGAACTCTTCTTAAATTTCACATTCAGGCCCAATTTAGGGTGTATTTGATGCGGACGAAATAACGTTTGTCCAAAGAGGAAAGGTGGCAGGATTGTTTACTGGAACCGGATTTAACGTTTTCCTGGAATATAAAAGTTCAGGCTCTGCGGTGTGCACTTTCATATCCACGTTTGGTCGCGTAAGTCGGGCGTGCTCGCTAAAGTAGTTGAGCGTTAGTCACGAAATATTTCTAAAAAATGACAAGAGATCATATCCAGAAGTACGGCATTGATAAGTGGCGTATACCAAATGTGTATACGCTTTTTTGCAAATAACCGGAGAGTAATGAAGCCGCCGCAGCGGAAACTTTTTCTGGACCTAGCCTATCATCTTCCCTTCCCCAAGGAAGACCAGATGCAAAGGGAATATTTTACATTATTTTTCATCGGGCTGATGGCCTCATTTGATTTATTCTCTTCTCGTTATTAAAAGTAATATTAATAAATTTAAGACGGCAGAACGACGTCTATCTTACGGACAATTCAAGAGAACGAGCGACTTTATTTGATTGTCATTGAGAGCACGCAACTGTAATGCCAAAGCTCTAACAATAAATTTAGTTGGCACAATCTAGCCCCGATAACTATTTTTCTGTTTTACACATGCCTCCTGAGCCGTTCTTATTTTATGTTTTTATCGACGTCCAGTCCGGCGAATTTTAGACCATAACATCTGCGTTACCTTGCGCAAGAAGGGTACTTCCTTTAGTTTATACCGTAAACGACACCACCGAATCTACTTCTATGTTCTCGCAAAAAGGCAGCAGCGCCTTTCCCCAATGTTATTCTATGTCTTCGCATGTACGGCAGGCGCGTGGTCAAAGTGGCTGTATGAGCAAGTACTTTAGTGTTCCGGAGTGAAATAACACGGGTGGTTCTAACTCCTAAATGATATTCTACATTTTCGTACACTACAGTAGCTTCCCGTATTTGCCCAGCTTATTGCGTAAATATATATGGCATCAAGTATTTTTGAGATGTTATTTGACAAATATCTCCTGGTAATAACAACATATTTAAGAATGTTTTGCACATACTTTCCTCTTGTTTACCCAAACGTTCGGCATTTCCGGAAATAACGCCATTCTCGATTTATTTAAAACTCCTAAAACTCGCTGCAGGAACGGATTTTAAAGACTTCGGACCGATTCCCAGGTCACGGTGAGTTTCAGCACGCCCAACAAATCCAAGTCACGGATTCGCATCTCGTGGTTGTGATCTCGCCCGCATTATTTCTTCCCCCATAATACAAATACTTTACAGCCCTTCTGTGACTTTTTGGAGCACTAGAGAAAAACGTTTTGGGAATTTGCTCAATAGACGCGTTAATTAGAACCTCGTCTGTTGATTTCTTGTACGTTAGAGCAAATATGATGTTAAGTCGCCACATTGACCCAGTTAGTTATAAAAGAGTTATTGTAATATCAAATAATCAGCAGCTGGCTGTTCGTGTCTTTGCCGACATACATGCCTTGCTTAATGTTGAGTGCATAGGTACATCTGACCTCATAAACACTAGGATAGCATATTCTTGAGTGTTATTAAGTATTGTGACGAGAATTAATTTTGCACTGTGAAACGTGCCGTCCAAACTTAAACGCTGAGCGAAACAGGAAGCCTGCATCGACATTTTAGTTAAATCTTTTGTTTAAGGGCGTGTTTTATGCAGTAAATGACGACACCGTGTGCTATTGGTGACACAGCTGTAATGAATGTCGTACTTGCGCTTTCTGCTTTTTTAGTATGGTGTACCGGCTTAATATACTTTTCCAAGTAAGTGACAGAGAAAGAGTTTTGCTAAAAACAAGAACTGCTGTTTTCACGCCCTATTGAGGTCCAAAACTAAAAAAAAAACACTGTTTCGCTACGAACGCTAAAGTAGGCTGTTCCTGTTTTTCATTTGTATTTATCACTGAAGCAGTCGGATTACCGAATGGGAAATGTTCCTTTGGTGAAATGAATGCTTCTATATGCGCCCTTAGTCAGCAAAACTGTCTTCAAGATGAAACAACTTCTCAGGTTCACCTCCCACCTCCTCCTAAAAAAACAGGGAGCAGAATGTAAGAATACTGCAACTTAGTAACAAACATATTGCTCTGCAGAAGGGTTTGCTCAAGGGCTTGTTGGTACATTTACGTAAAAAGATAGCGAAGAAGACGGGACTAAGCAACAAACACACAGCGGAGACTGAGCAAAAAACACACCGCACCGTAGCTATTTATCAAGCTTGATCATTACGTGCAAAAAATATCTCTTAAAACGTCAAGGAAATGCTGAACTTGGTGAAAACTGAGCCAACTGAAATTGTACCAACAAAAGAAGAAGAGTGAATGAGAAAAAGTCGCATGATTACCCCGCGTTTCCCGGGTTTTGCAGGCGCGGGTAAAACCGCGGAAAACGGATCGACCCAAAATTGCGTGCCGCTTTGAAGAACGTGCCGTACTCTTATTACCAAATTCTCTGGTGGGAAATTTTTTTCCCTGCTGTTTCCATCAAAGAGAGTAGTGATCGAAGCGCTGGTCTCACTTTTCGTTCGACCGCTTAAAGAACGTTCGTCCTCTTCTCATCACCTCTCTCTCTCTTTCTTTGCGCTTTATTTTGTGTGTGGTTTTGCCTCATATTTTTATAGCTTGCACTTCTCCCTATCGGTGACTCAGCATGCTTGCGCCTCTTTCAAGTGCTCTCAAATTTTATGTATCACGTTAGTACCGTGACGGCAAGCGTTCCCTGGGCTTCAAGGGCAACTTCAAAAATTATATAATTAAAAAAAACAGAAGTGTTTATGCGAAAAATATCAACTCCTTTTCTACAATGATAGACTGCTGAAGGCTCGGGTACCTCCCGTTTTCTGTACAAGGACATGTCAGTAGCATTAGCTCATTTAAACAAAACCCGCTTAGTACCTCTTACGTTCGAACAAGAAAAGCTCAGAACACAACTTTCGCTCAACTTCAATTATTCGCTTGTTGCCTCCTGCGGCGTTTGGTCCTCGTTAATGCCGCCATTTTTGCTGGACTGTACAGAGAAAAACTGAGCCACGAGAGCTGAGACCCGAGATAGGAACTGAACAAGGTCCAGAAGCTGGCAATAGATTAAGGAAACCTGGGACGACTAGACGTCTATGATTTCCTTCTGCGCTCATGATATAGAGCCTCCAATTCCTTCTGATAATGAATTCCAGTCACTGAACATGCTTGCGGTTTCTTGCGTCCGCCATCATTTCGGCTGAATTTGCCCTAATGAGCCCTCACGATTGCTTCAGAGAGTGGCACCATTCCTGCCGCTGAAGAAGGAGAATAAAATTATGCGACAACTGTGCTATGACTTCTGGATGGGAAAGTGGTAGAGGGCTGCATGGAAGAGAAAGTGGGGCCGTGGCTCCATACGTATAGGTTGTACTCACTGGCGAGGCACGCATGCAGGCAACCATGTGAGTGCGCCGTCACTGGTGCTAAGCACATGATGTGTGTTGGGCGTTCCAAATTCTACCCCACCGAGCGCAAAGTAATGCCTCGAATCCAACGTGAGTGCGATTAACATCGGTGTTGACACCACCGTTCAGAGTCGGGTTGAGATGAAGTAGACGACGCACGCCGGTGTTCTTTCTTCTTCTTTTATTTTTATTTTTTGCGGCGTGCGGCCGCAGTGGCAGAAGCCGCGCCATGTCCGTGGCGCTTCTGCCATGTCTGTGGCCGTTTCCAGTGTTGCCAAGCGAAGAAATTGACAGGTAAACGTTTCAGCGGATACCACCTATTGTATTATATCCCTAAGGTACCATTGAGATGCGACGCTTTGACATGAGTTTAAGAGGTCTTCGCAAAAAATGACTTCTTTCTCATCGAAATGGTAAGCACTGCATTACCAAGGCGATTTACCGGAGAACAAGAAATGTCATTCAGCTCAAAGTTTGGCTTATGTAGCTTTGCTAAATCGGCGCCCGCACGATAAAAGCCATTGTCTTTACTGAATAACTGCTGCCAATGTAGCATCGAAGTGCAAGCATAACGTTTACTAAACTTTCTTAAATACCGACATATATTAGATGAAGCTGATATCTTTGAAAACTGCCAATTGTTCGTCAGTTTCAAACACGACCTTGTGGTTGCGCAAGGGTGCCTCAAACTATAAAGCGAAAGCTCCTAACACGGTATTTCTGAATGTTTCGTGTTGCAGAAAAGAGAAAAGAACGCCGAGGAAAACTGAAGAAAAGAGAGTTGAAAATTGTGCCGCGTACATTGTTTCAAACCACTTTCTTACTCCCAATTTCTGAATAGCTTTTAAATTAGCCGCGCGGCCCATGTCCCAAGTTGTGTGGTGTGAAGCGTTACCCGGAGTAATGACGTCTTTCTTAGCTTACAAATTAAGTGATACAAAGCTATATCAATAGTGGCTGTGGCTCCTTTGTCTGTTCTGGAGAAAATAATTTCAGGCGACACGAATTCGCTTCTTTGGGATTCCATCCTTGAGATCAGTTCTCTCGGTATGGAGAAAATGGCCGCCACTGGTGGAAAGCAGAAGGAAAGACTCACAAAGACAGCGGAATAATATTGTTCCCGGAAAGGAACCGCAATTAATTAGGAACGTAATAGCCTCTTTTCCCATCAGAAGCAAGTTTGAGGAACCGGGAAGAAAAAGACACCGTTAATCAACCGAACTTCCGGTAGTGTGAGGAAACGGAAATTGGTATTGCGCAGCAGCCGCCTAAATTATTTGCAGATAATGTAACGGCTGCAAGCAGGAATGAGTTTTGAAGCGGCTATTCTAGGATAGGAAGCGTTTTCCAGTAACCTGTGTGAGTTAATGCCAAACCCACATTTTTGAAACTTGAGTAGTTGCTTAAAACAGAATTTTACACCATGACGTAATCCCGTCTGGCCGGGAGTGTACATTATTAAAAAGAGACGCCGACTAGTCCAAACAAGAACGTTCGCCCTCACCCCCCCCCCCCCTCCACGGCTTCCCACCAAACGATAATTCCTCTGTTTACACCTCCCAGCCATTACCACCTTAAAACACTTCCCACCATAAAACACTTTCTGTTAAAATATAAAACCCGAAAAGGAACAACCCTATAGCGTACCCTTTATTCTAAAGGTTGCTTTTTCACAAGAAGACCCTGTGTGCAGGGGTGCACCCTTTACAGACCGCTTGCCTTGTACTGGCCTCATTTCCGTGATGGATATGCCATCATTAAAATCTGTGTGTCTCAAAAAACACGTTTGTGTTATATATCTGTCAGAGACCCGGTCACCGTTCATGCCCATTATCATCATCATCAGCAGCAGAAGCAGCAGCAGCATATTTAAGTCCAGTTCAGGACGAAGGTCTCTGCAAGTGGCCTCCAGCCACTGCTGTCCAGCGCTGCTCGTGCATAACCTTAAAGTGCACAGTTGCAATTCATTTTGTTTTCTCTGTGCTCTCGTGAAGTCAGCAGAGCCACTGGGAAGCCAGGCACCAAAGAAAACTTGCCTGCTGACGTGGCCCGGAAAGTAGGTGAGGGCAGTGCTACGGTAAAGAAGGCATTCAACGATGCGTATTTGGGTGGCCGCTATGGCGTGGCCGAGCAACGCCAGAAGTGGCGGCAACGGCTTGAAGCTCTGAATTTCTGAGAGCCCACATGCAAAAGAAAATTAACGGGCTACGTTCACATTGATGAAGCGGGGTAGAGTACCACACGCGGGAGATTAGTGGTGAGCAAAAGAATTCCTCTCCCCCACATTTACCATCACATCGCTCCTACCACGCATCCACCTTAGCCGACATCCGGCCCACTTCGCTTAGGCTTCACACAAACAAAAAAATTGGCTGCGTATCTGCTCCTTTCGTAGAAAATGTTGACAAAACACGATAGTCTATCGTCGTCATTAGTCACGTAAAGCCTTCATTTGCTTTCCCACTCCTCTCTCATGCTGTACGTCTTCCGTCGAGCTCCTCCCAAGGTAAACACGCTCGAGGTTTGCTCAAGTCAATTTAAATTTACCGCGTTCCATTGCTCCAGGCCGGGTTCCTCGATGCCAGCCGTACGGCGGATACGCGTGTTAATTGAGGCACCCTACTTCAAATTGATAGAACCACGTTGCCCACTTCGCGTGCATTGCAAGCAGAACGAAGAACCTGTCTAGTAAAACCTTTCGACCCTGCTGGCGCTTGGTTTCTTAGAATGCCGCCAGAAGCTTGAGTGGCGCGGGCGACAGCAGGCGACGGAGTGATTTTTTTTCAGCAGTGGATGTAGTATTTCATTTCGCAAAAATCAAGCACCCATAATTTTTTTTTATGAAGGAACACTGTAAATATCGCGTATGTATTGATTCTTTGCCTTACATTTGCGTAATATCTTGTTCAACCATGCTGACAAGTATGAACATTCACACCTGACTTTTAGATTTGAACTGAAACGGACGTTTAGATTTGGCGTGGGTATATGAGACTATTGTGCAGCTTTCGTTTGACTTTGGCCGGTTGGCTAAATCGAGTCACAGAGAGACAGAGAGACGAAAATTTCACTGTTGAAGTAGCCCAAGAGAGACTGTCGTCTTTGAAACTCCCGCGCCACCAGTTTTTTGCGTACTGACACTGCTGTGGCTACTACAGTAAACACCCGCGTGTCCGGGATTACTAACACGCCATGAGAGCTCCTGCTGACTTAAATTTAACGTTACTCTACCGCTTCGGTGCACCTCATAGCCCAGGTACAGTGGGTGTTGCTGGAGCTTGAATTTTGTCAACTGATGTTTGTTTTGCATCAAGATATCCCATAATAAACCTTTTTTAGTCGTGTAACTAACACTTCCCTCAACTGTACAAGCAGCACATTCCACTACACCCAGCATGGTTTTTAGCTGATTATCCCATAATTCCTTTACAGCGCACTTTTAACTTACTTAGCAAAAGCAAATTTTTACACCTCATTTCCTATCACGCGTACTATTTTTTAGACCTAATTTCATATCACGCATAATCACAACCCGGCCTTCTACATCAGCAATCTTCATTGTCTTCTACTGATTTTCCTTTTGTTTTTGTTGAGCAATTTTAGAGTTTACCTCTTCGTCCTTTATACATAACCACTGTTTTGACGCTCTTTGCCCCAGTTGGCCTTGCGCCATTAACATCTAACCATCATCATCATAGACATGGAGCTTTCTTTCCTCAGGTGGACCTTTAGATATTAAAAACTGTATTGCGGCAAGATATTCAGTCTCTAGTGTAGAGTCCAGTCTCCATGCCTGTAGCGTATTCCTGAAAAATCAGAAACAACTGCTTGTGTAAATAAGAGCATTGAACCTAAAATATTTTGTCGTGGTATGGCCGCACTACCGTATCGTGCAGTGAAAAGGTGATTGCCTGTTAATTAATTAATTATTTCATTCATTCATTCATTCATTCATTTCATTCATTCATTCATTCATTCATTCATTCATTTATAATTTCGTTCGTTCGTTCCGTTCGTTCGTTCGTTCGTTCGTTCGTTCGTTCGTTCGTTCGTTCGTTCGTTCGTTCGTTCGTTCGCTTGTTCGCTTGTTCGCTTGTTCGCTTGTTCGCTTGTCGGCTCAGTTATGTATTAATCGAAGCTTTTACTTGCCTAAGCTTGCACCTTTTAAAGGAGAAAATATTCAGAGACGGTTTGGCTGCTTTAACCATTGAATACCTCGTGAGAGCGCATACATTCCTCCCTTAAAAGCGTTGTCCAACCGCACGGCGGGTACATGCTACTTGGGGGTATGTAACATTTTTCTAGGCTTCAGACAAGGCACGCAGCCACGAGAATGCGGGGAACACATTCCTTACAGAGCGTCGTCCAATGACCCGTTGCGAGTATATGCCCTCGTGTGGGTATTGGACTAAGCCTCTGGCTCAATCCGATTCCCTCTATTGGCGGAACAACTGACGCCCTCTATCTCCGAGTAGCAGAACAGAGGCAACGCCATCGAAGTGTTGCTCGGACCGTCTTTTTATATAAAAGGTGTAAGAACAGCGGAAATAGTCACCACATCGGGCCTCTTATTTGAGGTCCGTCTGGCGACTGCAGAAAGGTGGAGCCGCAAGTAGTCACCCTCTTGTGTTTTCTTTTAACGCTAGGTAGCGAAGGAGGAAGGCTGCGAAACCAACAAAAAACCAGGACATTGTACGTGCGGAGCGGACATCGAAGAGCATTTCCACACGCCACAATTGGCTCGGGTATAACTTAGAAAAAGCGTAGCTAACTCGCCAGAAACCAACGTGTCCTAACTGATTAGCCTGGCCGAGCCGAGCTCTCTACTTATGTAATAATAAAGTTCTTCCTCTTACTATCTCTCCCTTTAAATTGATTTGTGACTGTCGAGAGGTTCATATGAATGAAGCAAGGATTGTGCCCTCGATACATCAAAGCTAGTAGTAACGCACAATGATCATAAAAAATGAGCAGAGCTTGAGATGGAGATGGAAGATAAAACGCCTAGAGCTTGGTCGAAATTCGGGACCCATGAGGAAAACGCAAGTAGGTCATAATAATTCTGGAATAAGGCGGACGTGAGGCGAAATTGTTGCGGAACAACATGACATCGTCCGTCATGCCTACCATGCGCACTACAGCGGCGCTAGCATGCATCTGCGTGTGCAAGCTGCTTCTTTACCAGACAGTGCTGTCCTGCGAGGAAGCCAGCGCCAACCGGGACATGCTCTTTTTTTAAGACGACGTTGTTTTATTCTGGGATATACCAAGATTTCATTGTCGCCATATCCGTAAAGGAAATGATGCCAGCACAACGAAGCAAGCGGCCTGTAAAGGGTGCACCCCTGCACACAGGTTCCTATTGCGAGGGAGAAATCTTTAGTACTAAAGACTATGTTATAGGATTGTTCGTTTTCGCGTTTCGTATTTTAACACGAATGTGTTTTATGCCGGAATTTCTCTGACGTCATATCCGTCACGGAAATGACGCCAGTACACCTTTGCTGAAGCGACCCGCCATTAGGACGTCGATTTCCAAGAACACCCACAAGACAGCGCCGGCCCGCAAATCAAGCTCAGCTGCAGATTTCGCTGCACATTTGACGCTCGTGTTTTATCGATTCCTATGACAGAGGAAGCAACCACAGTTTTTTGTTCTCTATCTGTCTCGTCTTTCTCTCCCACCCTGTTTCCAGCGGTTTAACACTTCCGGGCGAATTCTCCGAGTATAATATGCGAGAAAATGCGTCTCCTTCCGCGTACTTGCGAATCTATAGACGTAACTGCCTGCCGTCGGGAAGCACAATTTAATGTGCCTGCTTTCAGATACACAGTGCTACTCGGCACCGCGACGTCGCCAACGTGTTTTTGTCACACTCAAGGCGTTGCTTCTTTCTCCATGACGCCCATAGTGCCCGAAGAGTGGCAACCATTCGGCGAACGATGCGTGAAAGCGAATTAACTGCCACAATCACGCCCGTACTTTTCTTTCCTCCGCATAGAATGGCCCCTGAGGGCTGTTATGTTCCGCTGAAAAAACACGGCTTGGTTTTTTTCATTTGCCGGCACAGATTGCATTATTTTATGGCAGCGTAGGCATCCTTGGCCGTAAGAGCGCAACATTCGGCGTCCTCGGAACGGCGTTACAGACTACAAACGGATATGGCCTCGCCCGCCTGCCGAGATGGTCGCAAGCGTCAGTGTGCGCTCTGCGGAAAATTTCGAACGCTGCCTTAGCAATGTTGTGCTCGACATAGAGTAAGAGAATCAGGCAAGTGAGAATTGCTACGATGGAGCACCAAATTACAAGTAAATATGCTCAGCCCTCAACATAACAATCAGCTAGCCTGATCTGCTTTCCGGCGAGCACTTTGGCCTCTCCGGGTGCAGTACGTTCGGTCTGTGTACGCGTTGTTTACTGCAACGCGATTCAAGTTTTTTTGCAGACATACCGTCAGTACTTTTTAGCTACATATGGATAACGTGCACTTATAGTGGCCCTGTCACCAAATCCTTTTTGTAGATGGCCCATTTGTTTTAAAGCTAGGTACTAAAAGGCATCATTGTGCGAAAAATGGGGCTGTTGTCGGCCCACCAAATGACCACTCTAAAGAGTAAAAAGACAAAGGAGTGAAGCTTTGTGCCAAATTGCGTATGTAGAATAATTCCGACAAACTAAATCTAATTGTATAAGCATGATATTGGGTTCATTGGAGTTTCCAGAGCGGAAGAAAAGAGAGTGTGCTGTCGTTTTAAAGCGTGACGGGAGAGCGTGATGGCACTTGAACAGACACAAGTGCATACCAGCCACGGAGAACTCTGATACTTTGCAAACTCCGGCGGGAAGTGTCACTAGCCTGCCTTTGAAGTTATTCCCGCCAAAAGATGAAGCAAAAGCGACGAAAGCGACGAAAACACTGCGTAGCGTGAAAATGATAGGATAAACATCGCGAGTAGAACAGTAGAAGCCGTAGTTCTTTCGCCTCGAATGCACGTAATCTAAGGTAAACTGAGAGAGAGAGAGACAGAGAGTATGAGAGATAGATAGAAGTAGAGATAGTATCATAGAAGAACACAGAACACGGGAAATAACTATTTATCCTATCCTATCAGCACCTTCGGCCAGTTGGACAGCCAAGAGTTGAGCTTCCTGGCTTGAGATGCGCAGTACGGTCCTCCACGGCTCACTGTTATATGACTGCCTAGGGTGCGGCTAAGCTGCCATCACTGGGCTAAATCATTTAAAATCCTTCAGGATTGTTTAGATCCACAGTTGTAGATATTGCTGGGGGTTTTCAGAAAGTGTGGTGATTGAGCATAAGTACAGTCTGACAAAATAGCACGTCAAAAGTTCTGCCAACTTTTTATTGTTAATGTCAATCAGTTTGGACAGCTTCTTCGATCTCCGTTTTTGGGTTATGTTTTTACACAAACTCGATCAGCTATACTTCAGAAGTACCACAACCATTCTGTCATAGGTGTGTTTGTAAAAATGTTGGTGTCAGTATTTTTTTTTGCATTCATCCCTGGTCTTTCTTTTTCTTTCAAGGCATTAGCAATGGATACATACCTCCAGTGCCTTCTTGTGCAGTTTAATGAAGGAGAGAATCCCAAACAGGGCTGTGGTATCCGATAGCGGCTTTGGTAGAGCCTTTTCTGTCGCCCTGAAACAACACCCAGCACTAAAGTCTCTCGTTCTCATTCTATGCCTCGGTGCTAAAAGTAAACACAAATCAGACAAAATCAACAGGTCACTGAGAAATAAAGACTGTCGGCCTGCATCATTTATTCCGCTCGCTAAACCGAGAAAAATCCGGATCCCCTCTGCAAGAGAAGACATCCTCTTCGTCGCGCAAGACCGTTGATCAATGAGGCAGACCCGGCTACAAACGGCGAAGGATAAGGGACTACATTGCGGTCCCCACGATGCAACTATAAAGAAGAAAATACTTTTCTCAACACTCTTAGCAGAATAGCCGAGTAACTCCGAAGTAAAACGCACATGCCCAAACACGTAACGCGAATAGGCTAGCTCCACAAGATGTGCCAGTGGCGGAAGAAATACCAGGAAGGGGTGGATCCCACTTTCATTTTTTTTCTCATTGTAGTTGAGTACTTGGAAGGAACTCGTAACGAAGAAGTGCTCGTAAAAGGGACAACGTTGTGGAAGGCTCGAAATAGCGCGGGAAGACACAATGACGGGGCGGAACCAAGTTGCTTGAGAGCAGGAATCTTCGGCATGCAGAAACCTGGGGTTGTGTAGGAAGTTGTCCGTGCGTGGGCAACCGCTGGATCTCGTCTCGAGAGCTAGACCTCCTTGCGCTGAAATCCATTCCGCCTAACTCTGCCGAGACTACTCGGCAAAGAAGACGACCGTGTTCCTTCTTCTAACGGAGAAAATGTGCTTTCCTTCTTGGACTTGTACACGTCGCAAAGCCGGCGAGGAAATACTAGCGTCCAGACTGCAACAGCAAAGGGAGGTTGCAGGCGTGGGAAATTCCGGATCTTCCTGTTTCTGTGTTTAAGGCAAATTTGCGGCGCCTGTGGCTGAACATATATGTGGATCGTGCCTGCACGTGTAAGAGTATGTAATGCGTGTGTGTCTCTGTGCGTGCGCGTGCGTGCGTGCGTGCGGTGCGTGTGCGTGTGCGTGTGCGTGTGCGTGTGCGTGTGCGTGTGCATGTGCATGTGCATGTGCGTGTGTTTTGCGTGCGTGCGTGCGTGCGTGCTCGCGTGCTCGCGCATGACTCTGTCTACTTAGACGGGCTCTGACACAAATTTCCAGCAACAGACCTCTTTGCAACCCTTACTGCCAGAAACTCAGGATTGGTTACTTGAAAACTAAACACGTCTTCTAATGTTCATCTTGTCACATCCTGCTTGGCGCCGAGAGAGGCGCACAGGTAGCAGTCGGAAGTTCCCCGTCACAGCCGACTAGAACAGTCCAATGCCGGCTCAGTGCGATAGATTGAGCTTCTAGCAGAGTGCAATAGGCTCTGAACGACGCCGCATAGAACGCCCGAAATTGAAGGCCCCTGCCCCGCTGTAACAACGTTCCGCTCATGTGGGCTAAATGCATCGCTAAACGTTCGCTGAATAGGGGGCTGGAGCGGTTGCGGCGTTCATGCTGTCTTTCAGTGCCACCAAATCTAGTGCTGCACGAAAACGCGATAAAATGGGTGACCGCTTTCTTTCAATTTGCCACCTACTCAGCTATTCAGGGACTAGAGCTGGTGGAGAAAGAGAGTAAGAGGGACGACCTGTGCCGCCGGCCTTAAAAGCGTTTTAGCTGCGTAGCGGGAACCGCCCTCCCCACCACCCCGATAAAAGCGCATGATACTTCATTTTGAAATCAAGAATTGCTTCGACGGGAGGGTGGCGCCGAGCAATCCATGCGATTCAAGTCATTCGAAAGCCGCTTGTCCGAACACGAGTACTTTTTGGCTAGGAATGCGTCACTTACAAGCAAGAACAGACAACTTGAGGGGAATCACTAAAGCGGTCGCCATTGCAACGACGGAGTTCCCTAAAAAAAAAAAAAAAAAAAACGGCCCCGCAATGGCCTAACTAGCAGGAAAAAAAGAAAACTACCTCATAAAAAGGTAACATGTTTTCAAAAATATTTCTATTTTACGTGCCTTAATGTAGGAAATATTACATTCTCTGCTTTAGGAATAAAAAAGATTGGCGGAGTTCGCCGAACAAGAAAAAAACATAGCAATATCAATGGCTATCCTGAACTTTCTTTACAAGGTTTCTCTACGCTTTGCTGTCGGACTGTTCCCGAACAATTCGGAGAGAGCGCGGAATTCGAACTGCAACTTATTCGCGCTGATGAACTGCCCTCTTTTTTTGGTCTTTAGTACTCTTCATTCCATTTTTAGTCTGCGGTGTTGTGCCGCGTCATGCTTGCTGTGTCGAACTGTTTTCTATAAATCTTGTTGCCAGTTAGGCTGGCGTACTACGCAAACTTAGGTAGGGCAGGCACCGCCACCTAATGCTTAGCCCTTATATTTACGTTTAACGTTTAGCGAGCTGCCTTATCGAATACCAGGTTTTCCATTACCGGGGAGCTCGGCTCCGAGACGCGGCAGTGCAGCAGTGATGTGTAAGTGCACCGAATGGTGGCGGGAATTTCAAATAAGCAAAGGCATCCGATTATATGCAAGCTAAAACTCCGAGCTTTCCGCTGTAGGTTCAAAATGTTATACTTAACACAGATGCCGTTGACGCACATAGACCTAACAACTTTCTGTTAGTTTTGCATTGGGGCAAAATACGTTTCAGGCTCATTTATGCTGAAGACTTGGCTTTCCAGATGCGTGGTAGGTGCCGACGTTAAGCCATTTCCAGTTAAAAAGCCTCGTACAATCATAGATATTGCAGCATTCCTCACGGGAGTTGGTTTCGATTGTTCAGCTCTATTCTATAGTTAAGGAAGTGCGGGAAGCCTTGGACCCCGAAAATTCTGTTGAAAGATCACGCTACAAAATATTTACACAATCGAAAGAAACTACATATATAGACGCAGGGTGTTTCAGTGAACACATTTCAAAAACTTCTTTAAAAATAGGCTCTTCGAGAAAACAAGAAACCCTCGTTTCAGAAGGAGATGCAGCGGGGCGGACGCCATATTGTATCAAGGGTGTGCACATTAGTTAGGTGGGTAATTACAAACTCTACTATGACTTCTTAATTTAGCGGAGTTTGGTGGTTATTGTCAATGGTGGATTTTCTGGCCCCGGAGAAGACGATTTCATATCAGTTTTTCACACAACGAAAAAAGTCGGTGTTTAAAGCCCTGTAGCGCGAGGAAACCTGCCGTTGTTTTTGGCTCAAAACCGAAACTCGGTGCTCGACGAGTGCAGGAAGTCTTGAAGCGAACGCAACGTCGGCTGGTGACGTGTTTCTATGAATGTGGCGGCCAATTAGAAATGTAAGTTCAATTTCCCTAGCTAGGAAGCCTCAGCATGCAGCCACAGCCGCGAAAGCCCTCCTAGCCCAGGAAAACAAACCTTTAGTTTGTCTGATGCGCTTTCGAACACCAAGTGATTATAAACGAACAGCAGATAAACCTAACGAAAAAAAAATGAACGGATGGTGACGTTTTCACATCTTGCACGTCTGGTAGCCACGTCGAGATGTGGTCCGCTCGGCCCCCGCAGCCCACCGCTTCGCCGCCTTCTCTTCCATCTCTTCCATCGGGTTTGTAGTATCACGTGTACACCATGGTTATCAAGCCGCTATAACGCCGCTGAGTCGCCAACGCACGCCGCTGACGACGTAGTTTGAATGCGTTAAAGATATAAGACGCGTTACTGACAATGTCAGCGTCGCGTCCGTGGCTTATTTGGTAGAGCGTCGGGCTGCGGCCCGCAAAGTCCTCGGATCGAAACCTGGCGCCGGCAGCTGTTTCTTCTTTAAAGAGCGCTGCGGACGCCGCCGACGCCGCCGCCGACGCCGGCGGTGGATGGTTTGGGGTCGCTTATAAAGTGCATTCGCACTTAAAAGGAAAAGAAAAACTGTCACCAACGCCCACTAGGGATCCTGAAACGGGAGACCGTGTTGTGGGAAATGGCTAGCCTATTTTTTGCGCCTACCAACGAAAGAAAAGATAACGCTAGCCGTCGTGTAAGGTGAGCGTTGATCATTGAAAAAATACAGGAGGCGATGGCGTTGATATCAGCTGATTCCCTAGCTTGGGAAACCACCAGAGCCTTCTTGAATTGGGCGACACAGTCACTGCAACACGTCATCAGCGGATGTTGCGTATGCACTAGACTTCTGGCGCACCATGTGCGCTGCGTTTCGGTTTCATGGGGGGAAAATGCTTGATTTTCACGGGCTGCAGGGCTCTACAGAGTGTATTTTTCTTTGCTTTAAAAACTGATCGGTTATCGCCGTCTCCGTGGCTACAAACGCGCCATTGGCAATAACCACCAAACTTCGTTAATTAAAAAGTTCATCAGACAGTTGTAGTTAATTAACTATGTAATTCGCATGTTTCTCATAACTGCTGACGTCCGCCGAACCTGATAGCTTCTTCCTTAAGAAATTCCTATTTTTCTTGAAAAGCCTACCTTCAGGAATTTTTGGAAGTGTTCACTGAAACACCCTGTATATATATATATATATATATTCTATTTGAGAAAAAAACTTTACACTTTTTATCTGCGACAATGACGTATGCCTGGCTTGAAGCGAGAAAACCTTGTTAGCCTGCACTCTGCACTTCCGTTATGAGGGAAGGCGCCCTTCCAGCATGCTGAACCGCTTCTCGCCATCTGGCTAATTATCCTCTTCTCACTGAATTTGGCCGCAATTAACATCCCCGAAGACACACTGCTCACTGTAATAAGGAGGCGAATGCCGAGCGACGTCCCAATCGCGCTTTTAACGTCGACGGAGATAGGGACGAGTGCTTTGTGCTCGATGCGGCTGGGCTTGTTGTAGGCGGTGTAGTAGAATCACGCGTCATTATGCCTTGTGGGGTCGGGAGAGTAATCTCACACATTAATTAAATAGTACTGGGTCCCTAAACAAATCAGGGTCGGGATCAAAGTGCGTCCCTTTGGGAGTCTCAAAGGCGTGCAATTCGCTCCTCACATCAGTGAAGAACGAATTCAGGAAAACCGCAGTCTGTTTGCGTCTGTGTCTTACTTGTGACCCACCAATTCGTCGATAAAAAAATGAGACGGGAACGTTTGCCTGAAGTGATATTCTTTGCTCCCATTCTATGATACAATTAAGATTTCATTGCAAGCAATTGCAACATTGCAACAAGGATTGCCAGCACAGCTGGTGGTGACGGTATGACGCTGATATTTTAAATACTCGACTGATGGCTTTACCTAGTCGTCCACCATGTGAAATGTATGGAAAGTGCCATTCTGCACCCGAAAGAAAACAGGATGAAGAGGAAGAGCGAGCCGGTCAGAGGGCAGAAGGGCGCGACAGTAGGGCGGTACAGGGTCTGCGGCGTCACTCTGTGGCGAGGCCTCGTCGTGTGCGCTCTGAGCGTCCGCTGACGATGACGTGACGTGCGTACGAGAGTGGCTTTAGCAGAAGCAGCAGCAGAAGTCTCGGTAGCGACATCGGGCTCAAAGAACAGCGCTCGGCCGATGCTGCCCGGTGGAGCGGGAAGCCGCAAACGGCCGCACGGTCCACTGCCCGCCATCCTGCCCAGCTTCTCTCCCTCTCCAGCGCTTTCCTAACACCCTCGTTTCCCACTCGCCTGCTGGGGAGAACCCATTAACAAAAGTTGTTCTGGCAGGCGGAAATTCAGGAGCGAGCGAGAAGGCACGTGCCGTCCTTTGCACACAAAAATGAATCGCCACCGGGGTAGAAGCGCATTCGCTGGCGCTAACAAGCAGCATACCTGGATGCATCCTGTGAGATTCTGCAATCCTGGAGAGACCGGCGTCTTTCCTAATCTTGTTCTCTTTCCCTTAGTGCTTCTTTGCATTTTTGTTGCGGCGAGTCCTGCTGCTATGTCGCCGAGAGGACTTGATTACGCGGGGTTTTCGTGTGAAGACCATCGATTCTCAAATCGCGGGCCAGTGTCGCGGATACACCCCTCGACCCAATTTTCAAAATGTTTGATTGAAGGCCAGCCCGCTTGAAAGACTTCATACGAGGTAACAGTAACTGTTAAACTAGTGACTATGGATGCAAGCCCCGTCAAAATAATCGACAAGTTATTCTTCTCGTTATATCAATGCGTGGTCACTCAAGCAACTGTTATTACCTACGTCACTTCAACCGAATGATTTCCATTAATAGTGGGTTTGCCCGCATCAAAATTAGCTTGAATATGTGATGTTGGGACTGGGCCATCCCACCGCAGCCACCACTGTTGCGACTAGCCATCCGACCTGTCCGAGCGCAGTCACCGGTTTAGCGACGTTGCCTTTCTCCGTCCGCTAACGACGGGGCACAGAGCAGAGCGATGAAGTTCTTGAGCCGACGAAAAGTTGAAGCAACATTTATATACAGTATGTACAAGAGTAACAACAGTGTTACATGGCTCCCATAAAGGCGACAGCACGTCTCAACTCGGTGACTCCTAAAAGTGCCGCGCTTGCTGTGCTTCCGGGTTTATACGCCCGGGGGCCCGTTGCAGCCGCGAGCGGTTTTAATCGCTCCAATCAGGACTCTCAGCTGGCCGAAGTTTTGGTTCTGACGAAGTGGAGGCGAAGCGATTGCGTCAGCCAAAGCCGCCGCGACGGGAAAGGAACTGCGACTCAACGGCGCCGTCTCCAGGAGTAGTGCTGCCTGTATGCCGCGGGCCGTTCGTCGGAGGTATGATTTCGGACCAGCCAGTTGCGAAGGGAAAAGGAGAGGACGACTCTGCGCCGGACATTAAGTTGAAGTACGTCTGCCGCCGGTGGTCTTGGGACGAGCGCTCGGGCACAGCAGTGAGCAGCGAATATGCGAATTAGTACGGTATCAGCTATTCATTTCAGTTTTATTTAGAGGCTCTTTTTAGGATCTGTAAGGTAAGAGGTGGGTGGATCGAAATGAACATTGGTGGGTGGCTCGAAATGAGCGACTCCGCTAGATGGTGTTGTACAATTTATTTTTCATGGCACCTTCTCTTTTCTTCTATTTTCGCTCTTGGTGTCTGGTGCACACATTTAATTTCTCTTCTATTTGTTGCCCTGCTCCAGAACACCTCTCCTCGGGCAGCGCAATGGCATGGTGTCATCCGGTCGTCATTAGCTACATGTTCACCAAAAGCATCAAAGATACAACTAAGCGGATGCTTCCGCCAACGATTCAAGCATCAGAGGGTACAGAAAGATAGAATATCCTTTCACACAACCGGGTAGCAGTATCTTGCACGTGTCTCGCATGCAGAGATCTCCACGTGCATCGAAGAAGCACAATGTTGTCTATTGCACTCTGCCACGGGTAACTATTATTTTGGGAGAAACGTCCGCATCCTTCGAATCTCACTTCCGTTCTAGGACTGGCCATCAGGTGGAAGGTTTACAAGACACATCCAGAGCGCTGTTAAGCCATCACATAACTCCCCTGGATTCCCAAGCCACAGCGACGGACGCACCCCGCTGAAACCGGGCGTTATTTTCGTTTTCGGAGCGTTCTACGCCGTAACGTTGTGTCCAGTGTCCCCCTCATAACCTACTTCATTTTTTTGAGAGACCGCAAGAGAGGGAGCCAAACCTTTATAGGAAGTACGACCGTGATCTGGATAGTGCACCACAAACAGCCGAACATTTTTTACAGAGGTACTCTGTATGGTTTTCCCAGCTTAGATGACTAGTGAAATAGACCCCAGCATTTTTTGCGCTTTCACAATTTCTTCAGGTTGGTTGTCAATGTATATCATATGACGCGAATTAACTTTCTTGTACTTTGGACAGAATATTATAGCTTAAGTTTTAAGAGGGTTCATTTTTATTTTATGTTATTTGGACCAAGTAGTTAATTCCTGTAATACTACATTGCATTTTTGTATCAAGGATTGTATATCGGGCCCCGGAATGAGCAAATTACTATCAGCATATATTACATGATTCACTCCTTCCCTTATGTTAACGATGCCGTTTATGTACGTGATGAATAACAACGGACCCAGGACACTTACTTGGGGTACGCCAGAACGTATTTTCAGGAAAGTCGATTTGTGGTTATTGATGCAAACCGATTGGCTTCTGTTACTTAAGCACAACTCTAGTAATGATAACGGTATGCCACGAATTCCGTAAGAGGACAGCTTGATGAGTAAAAGTTTGTGATAAACACAATCAAACCCTTTGCTGAAAGCAATGAAAACACCGATTCAAAACATGTTGTTGAACCCTGTAAATCGCGTTCTTTGATAGCTAATAAGGCAGTTTTGGTAGACGGGCCCTTTCAGAAGCCAAACTGGAAGTGGGATAAACTATTGCTTACGTCAAAACGTTTCGTCTCACGGGAATATACAATTTTCTCTATTCCCATTGAAAAAACAGGGAGCACCGATATGGGCCTTTATTAGCAGCCGAATTGCGGCTACCACCTTTATAAATAACAGTGACCCTAGCACGCTTCGTTCCATTTGGAAATTTCCCAGCGGAAAGCACTATATTAAAAATGTGAGCCAGTGAATGAGTGATCTGTCTTAAGGCATAATTAATTAGCTTTATTTGAAAGTCTTCTGTATCCAACGCCTTGCTATTTGAAAGGATCATGAATGTGTTAAGCACTTCTCACTCACCCGTAGAAGCCAGAAATATCCTGTCGTTGGAACTATGACCCTGAGTTAGTGGGACTGGGATATTATCAGACGGAACAATATTTAGCAGGTAATGGTTAAAATAGTTTGCGAGCGCGGTGAAAGTAAGCTCACGAGAGTTTACTCAACGGTTCGGGAGAGGAGTTACTTTTATCTCGACCCGCGATACGGTTTATCACTTTCCACGTCGTGTCAGGGCGCTTAAAGGGACACTGAAGTGATATGTAAACATTGCGGGATTACTTGCGCAAATTGTAGTCCGGAGTCCCCAGGCCATGTTACGACCACTCTGGGCGCGTTTACGCGATTTTATTTAATAGAAAAATTAATTCGAAAACGCTGTCCTCCTCTCTTTACGCTCGCCCATTTTCTGCGGCGTTTTCGTGTGACGTCGAGAGGAGCCGAGCTCGCAATTGGCTGCGCTACTGCATGGCTCCCCGGCCTTCAGACAGAGTCAGTCGGCCCGGTGTTTCGTCCGCCGGCCGCCGACGGGTCGTCGCAATTCGTTCGCTCAGTTTAAACGAAGCCAGGACACGTTTGTGAATGGAAGAATGGGCCTTTCTTTACTTGGTTAGTTTGTACACTGTATCTAGCTCCAAGTCAAGGTCGCCTTCACACAAGGCGCTGCACAAGCGCACATGCGACCGCTTCGCTGACTGGTACGCCAGTAGGAAAATATAAGGCCTCTTGAAGGCGGGAGAAGTGTCAGCGAAGTCAATATAGGTACTAAGGAAATAAAATCAACTGATATTTTATACCGTACAGCGTAAAAATAGGGTGCGGGAAGCACTTTTTGCGCTGGCGAACAAGCACAGCGGTCAGCAGCACGACTACGCATCTGCGAACGCTTTTCCGTCTACGAATGCAATTGCTAGACCTGAGCTATTGTGGAAACTCGGGGGACGCTTACATGCACGAGCGCAATACAACAAATAGTCACTAAGACTGCTTGAAATGCCAAAACTAAATAAAAGTGTAAACTTGTTGTACAATATATACCATATATTACCAAGGTCAGAAGAGCCCGTTCCGTGGCCGAGTGCTTTGAGCGCTAGGTATGTTGCCGCAAGTGTTTTGCAAGTCACGAGTTCGAGTCCCCGCGGGTACGTGCTTTTTTTTTGTAAGTTCACTTTTTCGTTTTTTCCTGCCGATGTACCATATATTACCAAGGTCAGAAGACCCCGTTCCGTGGCCGAGTGCTTTGAGGCGCTAGGTATGTTGCCGCAAGTGTTTTGCAAGTCACCGAGTTCGAGTCCCCGCGGGTACGTGCTTTTTTTTTTTTGTAAGTTCACTTTTTCGTTTTCTGCCGATGTTTTCTACATTGAGTTCACCTTTTTTTGGCCGCAACGTTCATGGCTCCACGAACTAGTTCACAGAACCGCGCGCAGGCTGGCACTGGCGCGCTAGCGAGTTCTCGTTGCGTGCTGTTGCCATAAGCACCGACTGCTTGCGGGCAGTGGGCACAGGCCAGAATCAACAGACCCTTGCCTGGTGCGAACACGCTTTTTACGGTACAGGCATGAGTGAGGCAAGCTCCAAATATGGGGGGAAAGCGCATGACATTTGGGCGTCTGCGGGTACGCGGAGGGCGTCCATGCACTGCGTAGGGCCTCGGCTAGTGAATGCTACGATTCAAGCCGTCCTGGGAGGCTATCTTTATGCATTTTTACAGGTGACAACATGGCAGAAGCGCGGTACGATGATTACTGAGTTGATTGAGAATGCCCATCCAACAACGCCACCGGTTATGTTTTACAGAACCGAAACCGAAACCGAAACTAGTTTGGTTGCTCACCTTGGGCATCGTCCAATCACGGTGCGGCTCCTCCTAACGTCACAGCTTTAGTTGGTGCGGCCGCCGCAAACCACGCATGGTAGTTTTTCTTCTTTCGCGCTTTGTAAAATAATTACCGATTTGTAAACCGGATAAACGATGAAAAGTGTGCTAATTTGAGCCAGTCTACGCAGTGCAAGCAAAAACGGGAGCTTGGCAAATTCACTTCAGTGTCCCTTTAAGAGTGCTATCAGCGAACAAGTGCTCGTAATAGGCTATTTTAGCCCGTCTCAGTTCAGAATTGAGTCGATTGCGCATTTGTTAAATTTCATCAGCGGTTAAATCCGAACGCGTACGCGGAAACGAGTGATACATCCTATTTTTTTTCTTTTATCATGCGCATAAGATCCCGCAAAATAGAGGGTTTTCTGATTTTCTTGTTGGTTCATAGATCTTGAATGGAAAGTAGTTTTTTTAAATGGTCGCAAACCTTTCTATAAATTTGTTGTAAGCCACTTCAGCATCAGTTTCAATCAATAGAAAATACCAATTCGTATTCCATTATGTCTCATTCATATGCCTGAAGATTTGGCTCAGTAACAGACTGAAAAATGAGGCGTTCAAGTTGGTCCCGTTTTTGTAGCGCATTACTTTCGTATACAGGATGATCAAAGTTAAGTCGACAGGTATTTTTAAAATTAGGCGCTTAGATGTACATGAAGACCACCACTATAGTGAGGTTATGCGCCAAGGGGGACACACTATGAGGTGGTAACTATTGATGTCGGGGGCTTAATCAACTGAAATTGATTAAGTAACTTTTTAGCGGCTGCAGTAGCAGATGTGTTTGTATTGAAAAGTTGGACGCAACCTTGTGTCCACACAGTTCCATTTGGTAGAATTCTTCTAGCGCATCCGTACTCCGAGATGTCGAACTGCTGAGTTTAATGGCCGTTCGCATGATTACGCATGCAAAACAGTGAAGACCGGCCCAAAGCTCCTCTCTTTTGTGGCGCGCTTCTGTGTACGGTGTTCAGTCCGACAACGGGGTGGAAGCATAGGAAAAAGTGATAACTGGCACCCGTTCAGTCTTGGCTGGCGTTATCTCAATTTTCAGTACTCGGAAGCGCTATCGAAACAGAACAAATGGGAGGAGCTTTGCGCCGGCCGTCTCTGTCTAGCATGCGTAATCATGCGGAACGGCCATTAAACTCAGCAGTTCGACATCTCGGAGCACGGATGCGCTAGAAGAATTCTGCCAAATGGAGCTCTAACGAAACACGATTGCCTCTAACTTTTCAATACAAACATGCCTGTTTATTGTTGCCACTAAAAAGCTAATTATTCAATTTTAGTTAATTAAGCCACCGACAACAATAATTACTACCTAATTCTGTGTCCCCCGGGGCGCATAAACTCACTCTATAGGTGCTCTGCACGTAAAATTAAACGCCAATAAAAAAAAAACCTGTCGATTTACTTTGATCACCCTGTATAATAAAAAAATCTGGGCAGTGATCGCTAATGTCACAACTGACGGCTCCAGCACTGCGATTAACTGTTTCAAATTTGTGGCAAAGATGTCAAGTAATGACGAGCTGGCGCTCGTAATCCTTGTAATTTACGTTATGGGGTTGGTGAAAGCAAATAATGAATTCTAATGTTAAACTCAGGAAGAGCACTAATGTTCTGCTACATGTTCAAATTAAAATCCCCGCCGTAAATCAGGCGCAGTTTGTTCCTCGAAACATGATATAAAGGCTCTTCAAGGAAATCTACGGATGCCAATAGATTTCCATCAGGCGGTTTGTTTATTGTACAAATAACATCATTGTTGGATAGCACTGTTAACATTTCATATTAGCTTGTGATTTTTCTGAAATCTGACAAACGTTCCCAGTATTTGGGCGTATTAACAAACACTGCTAAGCCGCCACCTCTTCTACTTGGTAGGTATAAAAGAAAGGTGTTGTACCCCTCTAAATAAATAATTTTACAATCGTTGGAATACCAAGTTTCGTAAAGTATAACAATACTGAAAAATAAAAAAAACTCGTTAAAAAGTATTATGCCATCTGCCTTGTTACACGCAGAGCGAGCATTTAAATGTATTATAGATTGGTACAATAAAATTGGGGGCCTCACGTTGTTAGGTAGCGAAATTTCGTGGTACTATTGATATCGTATTTTCTCACTTTTAATCATAGGACAAGCAAATACTCAGCACGCAGTTCTATTTGAGCCCACGCGTTAGATTATTTACGGCCTATGGGGCAAATACACTTCACATCGCTCTCGTCTTTTATCGGTATTATGGGCATGCCCTTGGCCTGCTTAGAAAAAACTTTTCCTGTTGAAGGACCAGACAGCATTCAAGTGGCACTCAAGGTTCTTCTTCACGGCCATTGCAAGCAACTTCTTGAGAGCAGGCCACAGGTGGTCGTTCACACAGACGGGCCTCTCATCGTCATGCCCAACGTCTTTGTTTCTCAGGAGCACTTTTTTCGGCTTCCTCTGACCCAGATCGCACTTTACACAAGAACGATACTGAACAATGATGTTTGGCTGCTTTTCCTTCCTAGTGGGCACGCGGTGACAGGACTCAACGCGCGACTCTGAAATGGGCTCGCTAATCACTTGCCCCATCTTGGAGACGATGTCCTTGAGGGACTCGCCCTCCTTTTCGATGACACCCTGGATTTCAATGTTCTGATTCCTAGAATACTGTTCAGAGCTAGTCAGGTGGATCTTAAGATCCCTTGTCTTACAGTCAGCTGCATCGCACGCACTGTACTGAAGGTTTTCGTTGTCCGACTCAATTTTAGCATTCTTAGCAGTTTCGACATCAAACTTCTTTTTTAGGTCTGCGTTCTCCGCGTGAGCAAACTTAAGGCTATTCGTCATCTCTTTCAGTTCGGCTCGCAGATCGCGAATATCACTGCGTAATTCTCGTTCAAGTGACTCACGAAGAGTCTTGATCTCAAGCTTCACCTTGTCCTTTTGTTTGGAAAGATCCGCGCGCATTTCCTCTCTTATTTTAGCAACATCTTTAGCAATCGCACTTTCTGTTACACAGGGTCAAAAGAGAATGAAGAGTAATTCACTGGGGACAACTCAATGCAGTGGCAGCAGCGACGAGAAAAGGGTCTCATTAAAAGATTACAATACGTCAAAAAACTGAAATGCGGCGAACGCCAGAAGTCGGCTCAGCGATTGGTTCAACGCTCGTCGCTACTGCCAAGTAACAAACCCGCGATTCGAGGCCTCCTTTGCTATGTTCTACGCTGTGACGTTGCCGCCCACGTAGCTGTCCACCGGCGAACCCGACGATCACGCCCACTTGCTGATAATCCTGAGCTTGAAGCCGGGTTACCGACAAGGCAAGCTTGTCCGATGTGATTGGGCGATTGGTGCGGCTGCCGAATTGGTGTCCTGGTGCCGCAGCTTGATGAGCTCGTCGACCGTGAGCACGCACGACGATGAAGTCCGGTCAGCTTCACTACGTTGAGTCAATCCCCAGGCTCTGGTTCCTTCCACACGAGGAATGCGTTCGGCGACAATAGGCAGTAAAGCCAGCCGTGGACCTGGAATCATGGACGGGCTGCACAGGATTGTCGTAACAGACAGAGAGACCCTGCTCAGGAGAGGCTTTACTTGTAGCCACTTCGTGGAGTTGATAGGCTCAGGAACAGAAAACTCAGCTTCTGTGCCGGGAAATTTCGTCGGAGCCACCGGGAATGCAGGTAGCCACGTAGGAAGCGTAAAAGCACAAGCTCCACCAGATCTAGCAGAGGCGCAAACCTGGGCTGGGCACACTGGTCTTCAAGATGGCCGTGCCCAAGGGGAGAAAAAAAAATAAAAAAAATTACACCATCTTCCCGTGGGGAACCCTGATGAGGATGCGAAGCATCGTGGCGGTTCCGTGTGGTTCCACTGTGTTGCCGTTATGTTGAGTGATCTGGTTTTTACTAGCGCCAGAAAGAATTCCGCGTCCGGGTCCACACCGGTGGCAAAGACACGCAAGTGCTGTTGTGTTACGGTGAGTAGGCGGTGGTTCTCGAGGCGCCGAAACTCGTCCATCATGTTCTTGTCGATGTTGTCTCTGTGGTAGAATCGGTAGTCTCCGTCAGCTTTGGTGAGGTAAAGGTTGTTGACATTGGTGCACGGCTGAGAGCAATGTACACGCCCTCCTCTTCGCAGCTTTGTCTTCTTCTTCGGCGGTTCCCCTACGGGAAGATGACGACGGTGGTTGAACGCGAACCTATCTCGTGATGGATTCTTTGGTTGGCCAAACCCTAGGGGCATCCTGCCACAATCAGCATTACAGGCGCTCGCTGCGGACGGGGCTGGTTGAGCTGCAAGGCGCGTGGCGCTTCCCACGGGAAATTCAGCATCCCCCTCTAAAGTTCTCAGTTCGTCGTTTCCGTTGACGTTCAGCTTCGCGTGCCTTCGTTGTATCAGTAGCTTCTTGACGTAGTTTGAATGAGTCAAGGACATAAGGCGCGTTCGGAGCACTTGCTCCTGTCCCGGATTTGTAGCATAGTGGGAAGAGCACCGCGTACCTCCCGTTGCGGCCAGAGAGTCGTGGGATCGAAACCGGGCGCCGCTAACTATTTCTTTTTTTTATAGTGTAGTAACGCGCAGCTGTGGGTGTAAGGAGGAGAGTTGCGCATGCGCAGTGAGCGTGTGGATCGGCGCCGCCATCAACGACGGAGGACCAGGCGAGCCTAAGAAATGCTCCGCATTTAAAAATGTTGACCATTTGTTGGTCATTTTGGTGGAACTCCTGGTCGATTCTAGCTCCTGGTCGAATTCCTGATCGATTCTGGTCGACTCTGCTGATGGAGTCTGGTGACTAGTTCCGAAGCAAAATTTTCGCTGGAAGCCAGTTTGTTAGCGTAATCGCTTCAGATTAAGTCGTTAGGCTTGGTGGCCGCCTAACGTGTTTATGTCGGTTACTTGTTGTGCTCCAGGGGCTCCTTGCCGAAACTAGTCTTTCTTCAGGGGCCCTGGTTTCTTCATGTGCTTCGGGTGAGTCCTTGTAATCCTTGTCGCACAGGTTTGCTTTAAAAATGAACGTTTTTTTCTGGAGCCAGGCGTGGCGGCCACCCGCCTCTGCTGCTACCCAGCGTTGCTTAAGGAACAATATCATCATTTAAACAAAATACCCTGAGGTTAAGGCTGACATGTTAAAATTAAAATTTACCGCGATCTAAACATGCACATTGAGATTCATGGTGAAAAACACTGCGCTGCATTGCTATTGTTCAGCTAATATTAACAAGCTTCTGCAACCACAAAGCGGTTTGCCCGAAAAGCTGAAAATAAACAGCCCTTCATTGCAAAATTAGGTGAAGTAGAATATTTTACTCAAAATTAAATTTTGAAGAATTACTTCTAGAACCTCTAGAACCTCCTGCCACCGTTGTTGGTGCAATTATTTGTAGTGTTATTAGGATACCCGAATGATCCATGACGAGCGGCGCCTGTGAAGCGTGCGTCTCCTCACATACACCGAGATGGCGGGGACACACGTTGTAGCAGGCAGCTCCTACAAACTTCAACGTCGAAATCCAGCGCAAACTAACCGTTAGTTCGGAGACAGATCCAGTAGAAATTACAGCCATGTTTAATGCGAGGCTCAGCGCAAACGAGATGAGGACGGTATGTACCACTAAGTATTTACCAACTAGCCCAACCATAAGTTTCATTACAGCCATGTTCCCATGCCTTACAAATAAAAATATCGCATGTAGTAGTGATTTTTGGTTGAAATGTTTTTTTAGGCCACTCCTACTCAGTTGGAGTGCGGGCATCCGTTTGTAAAACTTGTTGTTACTTGGACAATTGCTCAAACACGCACGGAGGATTAGAGTGTACCAGGTTGTGGTAATTGTTCGCTATAAATCAAGCTTCCATGTATACTTTATTTTTATATGGTGTGGGTAAAAGCGTTTACAACCTTATTTTTCAACATGAATTACACGAGCAACAACCGCTGTATGCATGATGCAAAAAAAAAACAGCGATTTTATTGTCAGAACGAATCATTATTTGCATCGCTTGCTTTGAACAGGTTACGCGCTCCGAAAACGCACTATGTTCACGCACTATGTTCGTGTCCTCAGCTAATCGCTACGCGGTAATGGTGACTAACGCTATGAAACGCTTTCTTGCATGTCAGCGCATTTCGCATTATTTTTCTCTTTTGTTTCTAAAACACCTCGCCCGTGTCGCACATTTATTACTTCTCTTTTTCACGAAGACAAATCCTGAATACGCTTTTCTACCACGCGGGTGGCAGAAAAACAAACACTGTCTGCAGAGACTTCAGTAGCCCCAATGTAATGAGCGCGCCCGAAGTTATACCCTTATATATGGCTTTCTGTAATTACATGAAGGGGACGCAAAAATAGACGAGAAAAACGCGGAATCAACACAAAGCAAACGCGATTCCGCCCGTCTTCGTAGGCACGTTCATGCATAACATGAACCCACTGTTGGCAAGGCTCTCTGCCCTTAATTTAGGGGATAGCCGCCACCATCGTATGTCGGGAGGATACGGGGAAGGCACAGGATATGGGTGCCGGAGTAAGTACGTGCCCGACGTCCGGTGACGATGAGAGAGCGCGCTGAAGCCGCAATTTGTTAGTTTTGCCACAGCGCGTTACGAAACTATAGTTGATGATGAAAGAAAGTTTATTAGATCTGTCAAAATAGTTTGGTCGACCACCAGTGGGGGGGGGGGGGGGGGGGAAGGGGCTGCACGAGGAGGGGAGGGATCGTGAGTACGAGCAACCTGTCTCCCCTGATCTTCCACAATACGTTAATGATCCGGGTTTGAGCTGGTCAGCCGACCCGCCCGCTGCGAAATCGACACCTATAACGAGTAATTTCCAGCTGCAGTGAATACACTGCTGCATTGCCGACATTCTTTGTCGGTATTTAAATAGTGTTGCGTCTTGCCAAACAGGGACGCCGGTTGGCTTCCCGCAGGCAGCGACGTATTCATTGGGCGATGTGCCTGACTGGCGAGGTTGGGCAGAGTGAGCACCGAGCGGATATTCCAAATATTGCGGAAAACCACACTGCACACGACGAGCTGTTGTTGTTGTTGTTGTTGTTGATCCTGATAATTAATGGCGCATACCCAATCAGGGGATCGGCCAAACAACAGAGGATTGTAAAAATGAATGGTACTCTTATCAATTCACGACACGCCTAGGAAGGATAATTTAGATCAGTTGGTTTTGAGAAGAAAAAAAAAACTGGAAAATTAAAGCGAGGATGACCAATCTCAATCATAAAGAGAATCGTTTAGAATTTGCCCAAAGCGCTTCTTCTCCGTCGTCGTCAGCTCCTTCTCTTGACCTGGCACACACCCAGGGATGTGGGGGTGGGGGGGGGGGGGGGAATTGGCAGGTAGGCCTTCTCAGCATCGTCATAGGCCCTGTGGTCTTGGGGCCCGGAGAGGTCGCAGTTACATACCTAACACTACAAATAGTTATTGTCCAGACGCACACGTATTAGGTAATTAACATAAATTGTGCAGTGTCACTGTCATATTCTTTCGGCGTTAAGGCGGCATTTGGGTCAGTAAACTACGCAACTCGTCATACGGTCACAAATGGCGGTGCTACGAAAACGTTGCGAAGTACCACCTCTTGGCTTGGAAATTGTTGTGCTCGAAAATTTTTTCTACTCAAGCAAGACCAGAACGCTTTACTCAGAAAAGTTGTCCGTTCATATCGCTCGTAGGACATCACGCTGGCTCCATTACCTCATCACGCTACGTAATTTTTTGCAACGGCAAAATGTCCCCCATTCGGGCTCTCCTCCTGTTTCAAAGGCATGAGGCATCGGGGATCCCGGAAGGGGCACCGGAACTTCAGCCGCCCAGCATCAAAAAAGGATGCGATCGGGCACGCGTGCAAAGCGCCGCTGTGCAAACAACACGTGGAGGCTCCGCAGTCCAATCCACTGGCACACGGATCACGTTCCGGACGGGTAGTTCGGGTTGCATTCCCCTTTGATGACAGCTAAGAGGCCCTTGTTTATTCATACCGGTTGAAAGGCGGTGAGCCGCACGTGTTGGAGAGGGTCCCAAGGCACACCCCAGAGATCGATCCTGTTTAGAGCGTCCAACTTAGCTGCTGGCGCCATCATTTGCATTCTGTTTGTAGATGCGTATTTTGTGCCTCTTAAGACTGCGTATTCATGGCCAATGCGAATATTTATTAGTATATTGCGCATGTTCCGCTTCCCTCAAAGATCAACCAGAGACTTTTGACCATTGTTGTGTGCTGTTCCGTGACGTGGTGCTTTTCTAGGACATTTTACAATGAACACTTAAAAAGGACATTGACATCACCCCGTACACCATTGGCTTCTTGCCATTGGACGACGTTCATCGATCGGGTGCCATATGACGCTTTTGTTCTGCTAGGATTGTTTAGCTTGTGGAAGTGCCGCATGACTGATCGGCATGCGGAAACCCCTATGTCAACCAAATGCATCTTTCGGGAACAGGCAGCGTTGGTGCGGAGCGTTTATGCGGCGCAGAGTGGTCCACCGGAGTGGCTGCATCTTTTGGATGCGTGGGTCTGCTTGCCTGAGTTTTGACACCGTGCCGATCTTTTCAGACTGACTTGCTCACCCTTCGATGTCTGTTAGTTTTTATATTCTCTGTGAATTGCCGTGTCCGAATCTTTCTAAAATTTCCATGCAATAGAGAAAAAACTGAGTGATCAACCTTTGCACGGTACGCACACTGCGCTGACCAGAGCCATATTCAGAGTGGAATTCGGGAGAGGGGAAGGGGGGATTTGAACCCACTCCGATTTTTTTCGGTACGCCGTAAGCGAGACTAAGGGCCGTATTCTGAGTCTATTGTGTACTCCATTTGCGCCCTCCAATCGGCTCAGGGGGGAATTCCGCAATGATTATGCACGGAGAAATTGATTTGAAGGATCTTCTCGACTGCAGGCTTGGTTGGAGGAAGGATTCAGAATACCAGGGTCAGTGTTCCTTCCGACCAGGCTCCTCCATTCGGATAACCCATAAACCCCCCCGAAAACAGTTTTGGCTACGGTTCTCGTGTTCATAGCTTTCGAGCGCAATCAAAACGGCGGTTGAGCGAGAAGAGTTGACTGAGCGCTGAAAGTGACGTTTTACAAAAGGGTTCCATGTTGCGCCCCTTGTAAGGGTATCTATCTGCGTCCTATGTTGCCTGGATTGCCCATTTGTCGTTGATGCTCAGTACACGTGCATCCAGATCAGAAACATGTGCTACGTATTTTAAAGCGAAGCTTTAATGCTCTCTCTGATGCCATTGTACGCCAATACGCCTAGCAGGAAAGCGACCTTTGTCGGACGATGATGATGAATGAGCATTGTTGAAGTGAAAGGAAAAAATGTGGTTAATCCCTCTTTCTTAGGAACCTGTAAAACACGAAAGTGAAGTGTGCCTTCACAGGAGCAGTTGAATGTTTATCGTGAATCAGGATGAACTTGCACGTCGCTATTTATATTTTGTTGGTATGGCCACATTAGACGCATTAGCATTAGACACTTTGTTACACACGCCGGAGCGTAAGGTAAATCCGATATAAACCCCAGGTCTCGCAAACTGCGTGAAGGAAACCGAAAGGGTTCTCAGCAAATCGTTTGGTGAATTCACGGTCCGCTATGGTGAAGGGATCATGATTTGCGGGTCACAGCAGTCTTGTGGGTGTGCTTGGCGAGCGACGTCCTGCTGGCGGGTCGCTTCGGCAAAGGTCCGCTGCCACTTCGTTCCTGCTCCGTGGCGTGTACGTCAGACGCTTGCGTTGCGAGAAGCTCAGCTTGTAGAACGTGACAGGCAAAACTCGTAGCTTGGACCGTGAATGCGTGAACGCGTCCCTATTCCCGCTGGCGTGTCTCTCGTCGCGCTAAAGCAGTCAGGAGCGGGACATTGGCCAGTCGGCGTCGTTGCCTTTCTGCCTTAATGCAACAGTTTTATTACAAGGGGGCCACGGTGCATTCCTCCACCACGCACGGGGTCTTCACCCCGGCAGCATACGCGGCGTATGGATATACACGGCAGGTCACGCTGATATACGCTGCCCTATCGAGGCGCCAACTATCGGCGCTCATTGCAGTCATGACGACCTACTTCGCTTAACCTCTCCTAGACGGCAGCACAATCTAAATAAAGAATGTTTTAGGGAAGCATATAAGGCGCGTTCGTACAGCTGTTCGGGCTTCAGTTCATACCCCAGTTGGCAGAGTGTTTCATACCTCCCCTTGCGGTCGGAGTGATCGTGGGCTCGAAACGAAGTGAAGCCGTGTAAACGGAACTATAGCTGTCGTTAGAAGTATGACTCTGAGTAAGTGGGACTGGGCTATCAGAGGGAACAATATTTACCAGGTATTGATTAAAAGTTTGCAAGCGGGGTGCCAGTGAGCTCACGAGACTTCACTCAACATTTTGGGGGACGAGTTACTTTTATCTCGCCCCGCGATACGATTTATCAGTTTTCACGTCGCGTCAGGGCGCTTTAGCGAACAAGTGCTTATCAGCGAACAAGTGCTCGTTATACGCTATTTTAGCCCGTCTCAGTTCAGCATTGTGTCTGTTGCGCGTTTTCTTAAATATCTTCACCGTTACCGCTGAACGCCTACTCAGAAACGAGTGATACATCTTATTTTTTTCTTTTATCATGCGCATATGGTCCCGCATAATCCAGGGTTCCCTAATTTTTCTGGTTGGCTTATTGATCTTAAATGGAAAGCATTTTGCATTAATGGCTGCAAAAGTTTCTAAAATTTTTTTGTCATTTCAGCATCAGTTTCAATCAATGCAAAATACCAATCTGCATTCATTGTCAAATTTAAATGCCTGAAGGTAACGCTCAGTAAAAGACTGAAAAACGACCGGTTCAAGTTGGTCCCGTTTCTCTAGCGCATTACTTTTGTATATAATAACTGAACTGTTATCGCTGTCATAAATGGCGCTTTCAGCGCTGGGAATAACTGTTTAGGCATTGGTGACAAAGATGTCATGTAATGACGATCTGGAGCTTGTGATCCTTGTAGGTGATATTACGGGGTTGGTGAAAGCAAAAGAATGCAATCTATAGTTAAACTCATGTACAGCACTATTATTCTGCAACATGTTCAAATTAAAATCCCCGCCTCAAATCGGGCGTAGTTTGTTTCTCGAAACATGATCTAAAATCTCTTGAAAGAAATCCAAGAATGCCAATAGATTTCCATCAGGCGGTCTGTATATTCTACAAATGACATAATTGTTTGATAGCACTGTGAACATTCCACACAGGCTTGTTACTTTGCTGAAAGCTGACAGAAGTTTACAATATTTCGGTGTTTTAACAAACACTGCTACGTCCTGACCTCTTCTACTTGGTCAGTTTAAAAGCAAGGTGTTGTACACATATAAATAAAAATTTTACAATCGTTGTAATACCAACTTTCGGAAAGCAAACCAATATCAAAAGTAAAAGAAAACCCGCTTTAAAAAAGTACTATGTCATCTTCCTTGTTACAGGCAGAGCGGGTATTTAAATGTGTTACAGATTCGTAAAGTAAAATTGGGGGCCTGACATTGTTTAGTAGCCAAAGTTCGTGGTATTCATATTGTGTGTTGTCATTTTCAATGATAGGAGAAGCAAATAATCAGCACGTAATTCTGTTTGAGGCCACGCGTTAGATTATTCGCTGCCTACGGGCGAATACGCTTCAGATCGCTCTCGCCTCTTATGGGAATTATGGGCGCTCAGTCGGCTTGCGTAGCAAAATTTTTCCCGTTGAAGGACCAAACAGATTACCAATGGCACTCATGTTTACTTTGTATGATCGCTACATCGAAGCTACAAAAACAAAGTTCTTCAAATTTTTTTATCAAAGGTTCTTTAACTTGACAACCTCACGGATATGTTCTCTAGGAAACGTACGAAACTTGCGCAGGTCACACTCCCTCACAAGCAGAGACGAATTTTCTCTTGTTTTGGGGACCTACCGGAACATTTGTGTACCGGTTGATATACTGGTAATCGAATTTCTGGAAAATCACAACGAATGCAGCCTTGGCCAGGAGACATATTTAATAATAACACTTATGGAAATCTGAATATTTTTTCTGGTACCATGGGCCCCAATTTAGTTTTAATGACATACACCTATAACACTGTGATGTCCTTACGCCGTAATTTTGAAACTCAGTGCCATTATTGCTGCTTTTTAATGCGTATAAAGTAATAATAAAACAGTAATGCCTTTGTTGTGCAGTTGGTCTTAAGAGCAACTCAAAATAAACGCCGGAATTTCATGTTTCGAGAGGCGCGGAAGGAGCACGTGCGAGAACGCGTGAAAACACGTTATTCGAAACATTCACGAAATAAAAGTACGGTGTTACTCAAGCTTGTCCACCCACAGCTCGAAGTGTCAGTTTTCACGACTATTAGACAGACTCACCTTTTTTTCCTCCTTCCCTCCTCTTCCGTGCAAGTTTACTCCCATGCATGAATCAATACTGCTTTTTATATTCACATCTAGACTCATTTTATTCATTCCGCAAGCCTCAAGATATACCACCAAATTCACAAGCCGCATACCAGCTTTATCATGTTTCCAGAGAACAGTGTTTGTTCATTAAACCATTCACTCAACCTAAACTAAGATTGCACAGGCTAAATAGCTCCACAAGAAGAAGCAGAGGGGAAAAGCAGTGATCGAAAAAACCGCTGACTAAGCCAGTTGCATTCCACAGCACCCACAACAAACTTCCCGTCTCCTCGTAACAACGGTACAAACGTTCAAGCAGTGCACGCCGCGCGTGTCACTACTGTAATTGCTGTTGGCGTATCGTACTCTTTGTATGGTTGGCCTCTCATCGAGCAAGCGCTCTGGACGCGGACAGAAACGCTTCGCAGGGTACCGGCCGACATTCTTTCTTGGGTCGGCATTTCGGAACTTTAAAGGGCCATCAACGAGAGCACAGGGATAACGTTCTTGGTTGGGTAGTACAGCTGAGTTTCAAAGCCGGCAGATGTTTACTGCGACGAGACAACACTGTCACATAGGAGCTGTAATCATTTAGCATTGTGACAGTTGACATGTGTTCAGGACTACTTGTGAGTCGCGAGTGCCTTGAGGGCTTTAGTTGGACGGGAAGAACTGTGCACTTCTAATGTCAGTGAGCATGTGTTACTGACCTGCATATTAAGTAGTGTCTAACTTCTGTTGCTTAGATTGCGCTTGCCGCAGAACTGTTATACATGACGAGCTAGTTTTTTTACGTCAGGTTTACAAATGACCGTCAAGGCAGAAACCAAGGGAAACAAATAAATATGTTTCTGCCGTCTTGTCCCGTTCTGCAATACTGCGCGAAACACAGGGCCACGGCGGACCAAGCTTCCGATGGTTTACAGTAGCGCTCCGGCGTGTGAAAATATACGACAGCCAAACACAAGCCTCAAGACTCTATAGTAGGGCGTACATACTCCGCAACGGTTGTGTTCATGTGGACGATGAGTTGGTCCTTTGTGTTCTGGACACTTTTTCACTTTTTTCCTTCACTTTTTCATGGCGTTTTTACACTGGCCACATTTACTGTTTTGCGTCCACAAACCGCTTGTTGTCAGATTCTTTTGCCCCCGCACGGGGCACCTTGAGTAATCTTGGTGACGGTACTGGCGATACCGCGGACCCCGAGCCCCCCAACATAAGCTGTGCCCTACCGTGGTGATGTGTTTTTAAGGTGAAGGGTAGAAACCTCTAACGGTGGCCGTCGGAGCCTTGGTCAAGCTCCGGCCGATGGGCTCCCGGCCTGTCTACCAGGCATGGAGCTCCGGGACCTCTTTGACTACCAGGGTAAGGTCAAAGGAGAAAGTACCCCCGTCTCCCTGCTTTTATACTATGATATATGGCTTCCAAATTTTCCAAATCCAAAGATCGGCCCCCTAAAAGGGGCCGCACCGAAGTATCCTTTCCTCCGTTGCCAACGACGAGTTTCCCAAAGCCGGACAACTATGCTAGGTTTTTGGTAATCGAATCTGTTGACGCGTCGAACCCCCTTGCCACAAAGTCTGTCTTCCTGATCTCCAATTTCTTGAGGGCATTGTTTGGTCAGTCCTACAAAGCCAAAAAACTCAGAACAGGAGAAGTTCTTGTAGAAGTGAATAACAAGCAACAAGCTAGAAATCTCTTGACTCAAACTCGCATCGCAGATCTCGACATCAGGGTCACACCCCACCGCAGCCTTAATAGCTCCCAGGGTGTGATCTCTGAGTCAGATCTAATGAATGAAGCTGACACCGATCTGTTGGAAGGCCTTAAGGACCAAGGTGTGACAGCAGTGAGGCGTATCATGATTCGTAGAGACAACAAGGAAATCCTAACAAAACATGTAATATTGACTTTTGACAATTCCACAGTTCCTGAATCAGTAAATGCAGGTTTCATTCATTGCCCCGTCAGGCCATACATCCCCAACCCCCGCCGGTGTTTTAAATGCCAGCGGTTTGGGCATGGCACTACCGCTTGCCGTGGTCGACTAACATGCGCCAAGTGCGCACAACACGATCATCCATCAGACAACTGCCCATCGCAAACCCTCATGTGTGCTAACTGCCAGGGGCCCCACGGGGCCTACTCTAGAACATGCGAGAAATTCAAACAGGAGAAGGAGATCATCAAGGTGAAAGTCACTGAGAACCTTACCTTCCCAGAGGCGCGAAAGAGGTTCGCATCTTTCCCCCTGGGGAGGTACGCCGACGCAGCTCGCCGGGGGGCGGAGCGGCGTCTCGTTTCCACAGGGACCCAGTTCAGCGAGTCTGACCTGGTCCCTCGCCCCGCCCCCCCCCCTGGGTTGCCTCTGGCAGCCCAACCCAGCCATCACGCCCGCTTGCTGAGGCAGCAGCGGTTGTGGTGGCAACCTCTTCCGTCGGGACCGGTGCCGCTCCCGCCTCTGTCTCCCCATCCTCCAGTGCGTTGGAGGGTACCGAGGTGATGGACACCACGGGCCCCGCACCGGTTCCCACCGCCACCGCACCGCCCGTGCCACCTCTGGCGCCCCGGACGCCTTCGGCGGTGGCGGCTCAAACGAAGGGCTCCCGAGGGGAGGCCAAGTCAGGGGGGCCCGGTCCGTCGGGCACCACTCGGACATCCGACGACGACATGGATGTCGGGCCGTTCCTGCCTGCAACGCAGCGCAAGGAACGCGTCCCGACGCCAAAGCCTCCCGACAAGCCAAAAAAAGGCGAGAGTCACAGCCCCGAAAGACGACACATAAACAAACACACACACTCCAGTAGCTCTCACACTAAATAATGGGAAGAGAAAACATAATCCAATGGAACTATAGAGGCCTTCTTAAAAATCTTGACGATGTATACGAACTACTGCATGCTAATCAGCCAAGTGTAATGTGTGTTCAGGAAACACATTTGAATTCCAAGCACACAAATTTCTTGAATAGTTACATGGTCTTCAGAAAGGACAGGGATGGCTGCACACACTCTTCTGGCGGTGTGGCCATAATTGCCCGGAATCCTTAGCCTGCCACCCTGTCACTCTGAACACTGTCCTCGAGGCTGTAGCAATCCGTACGATAATATTTAATAGGTTGATAACGGTATGCTCCATTTACATTCCTCCTGATTTTGCACTTCTGAGCTCTGATTTCGAGGCACTGGTTGACCAGCTGCCCGAACCATACATACTAACAGGCGACCTTAATGCGCACAACTCTCTTTGGGGCTCCTCCAGAACGGATGCCCGCGGTCGCCTGATAGAGAAGTTTCTTACATCCTCCGGAGCATGCCTTTTCAACAAAAAACAGCCTACATACCATAACTTAGGACACAATACATACTCGCATCTTGACTTGGCGATTGGTTCCGCAGTTCTCTTTCCATGTCTTGAGTGGGGGTGTGGGCACAGACCCATATGGTAGTGACCATTTCCCCACTTCCCTAACGTACATAGGTAAAGGCCCATGCAGTCCATCTTCCCATAACAGGTTTAATGAATCAAAAGCAAACTGGAGCACATTCACAGAAACATCTAAACTACACCACACAACCATAAAACACCTACACGTGGAGGAAGCAGCCCAACTCGTCACGGCACACATACTCGACGCCGCCGAAAAGTCTATGCCCCAGGCCTCCAGTGCATCCCGCAACCCAAGGAGGCCCTGGTGGAACGAGGACTGTAGGCGGGCGCGAGAGGCCCAGAACAAGGCGTGGGGTGTCCTTCGGAGGTACCCTACGTCGGTCTAACTTAATTTCTTTTAAAGAGCAAAGGCCTTGGGAAAGCGCGTGCGCCGTGAGGCAAAACGGGATAGTTGGCGCTCCTTCATAACATCCGTAAATTCATACACAGACACACGCAAGGTATGGACACGAATACGTAAACTTAAAGGACAACATACACATAGCCTGCCCTTGGTCAGCACGACTGGGGACACACTAGAAGATCAGGCTAACACACTTGCACAACACTTTCAACACGTGTCAAGCTCTGCACACTACACAAACACTTTCCTGAAACATAAAGCCTCTTGTGAAAAGAAGTCCCTACGCGACAACAACAAATCGCAGACTTCTTACAACTCCCTGTTTTCACTACATGAGCTGAGGGCTGCTCTAAGCATGTGTAAACTCTCAGCTCCAGGCCCAGACACATTACATATACAATGATACAGCACTTACACGCAGACACTCTTGTAACACTCCTTCACCTTTACAACAGATATTTCTTTCGGGGCACATTCCAAAGTCTTGGAGGGAGGCTATAGTTGTAGCATTCTTGAAAGAAGGGAAGGACCCTTCCTCTCCTGCTAGCTATCGACCCATTGCCCTGACCAGCTGCCTGTGCAAGCTTCTCGAGAAGATGATAAATCGCAGCTCGTGTACTTCCTTGAGTACAACGGTCTTCTCGAGAGCTGCCAGGCAGGCTTCAGGGCGGGGCGATCAACGAACGATCACTCGTAGCTCTTGAAACATATATAAAGGATGCCTTTGTGCATAAGCAATTTGTCTTACGGTCGTTTTTTCGACATACAGAAAGCCTATGACACCGCTTGGCGGTACGGTATCCTTCAGTGACCTAAAGTCAATCGGTGTTGCGGGCAACATGTTGAACATCCTTTGTAGTGATATGTCGGAGAGAACCTTTCGCGTCAGAGTTGGTTGTGCACTGTCAATGTTCACGTGCAAGAAAATGGCGTGCCGCAAGGTGGAGTGTTGAGCTGCACTCTCTTCATAGTAAAAATGAACTCTCTGGAAAAGGCACTGCCACCTACAATCTCTTATTCTATGTATGTAGATGACGTGCAGATATCCTTTAAATCGTGTAACCTGTCCATCTGCGAACGTCAAATCCAGCTCGGCGTCAACAACTTGCCGGCTGGGCTGACAAGAATGGCTTTAATCTTAATCCCGCGAAGAGCTCTTGTGTTCTGTTCTCCAGGAGGCGTGGCGTCCACCCGGATCCAGACATCACTCTTGCGAATATGCCAATTCCTGTGAACAAGGAGCACAAGTTTTTAGGTATTTTATTCGACGAAAAACTTACATTCATCCCACATATCAGACAGCTCAAATGCAAATGCTTAAAAACAATGATATTCTTAAGGTCCTCTCACATCAATCTTATGGGGCCGACAAACAACTCCTGCTGCGCCTGTACACAGCGTTGGTGGGGGTCTCGGCTCGACTACGGCAGTGTCGTGTATGGGTCGGCTACAAAAACAGCACTGAAATGCTCGACCCAGTGCTGCATCTTGGCCTTCGCCTCTCATGTGGCGCATTCCGCACTAGCCCTGTTGAAAGTCTTTATGTCGAGTGCGACAAATGGTGCCTAGGGCATCAGCGGGGAGTATGTTGACCTGTTTGTATGCATCCAAGATCGTGTCTCTGACCAACCATCCTTTTAATCCCATCATGAAACGATACATCAAATTTACAACTCTTTTTAAACGGGCCATCTATTCCCTTACCAGTTCTCTCTCAGAGTTAGGGAAGAGGCTTCTGCACTCCATGTCCCCCTTTCAGACACGCACAAGACACCCATTCATAATTTCATCGCACCATGGCATCTTCGTCCTGTAACATGCGACCTGTCATTCATTCGTGTAGAAAAAAATAGGGTACCCAGGAATGCAATTCTGCAGCACTTCCTTTTCCTGCAGGACAAGTACAGGTGCGCAGAATTCTATAGCGACGCGTCCAAAACTATTCTACTGTCTCTTGTGCAGCGCACGGGACCAAATTTTAGAGTTATCAAAACAATGAATTTTCACAGCAGTATTTACACGGCAGAAGCGTATGGCATTTTACTCGTTTCAAACCACATCATCAAACATAAAATTCCCAAGTCCATTGTGTACACAGACTCTCAAAGCGTTGTACAGGCACTGTCATTAGGAAGGTCATCTAAAAACTATGTCATAAATGCTCTCTTCAAGGTACTAATGTCTGCTTATGCCTCAAATCTTGAAATAACTATATGCTGGGTACCAGGGCATTGTGGAATCCCTGGCAATGAGGCCGCCGACCAAATGGCTGGTGATGCTGCTCTCATGACTACAGTTGACGTTACAACAGTACCTTACAACCGACCTAAAGACACGACAGCTGCGTAACACATGGCAATTACACTGGAGTGAACAAACAGACAAACAAACTACACATAATAAAACCACAACTGGGACGCTACATAACTGACTCACACAACAGATACACTGAAGTCGCCCTGGCTAGGCTGCGGATAGGCCACACACATGCGACGCACTCCCACCTGCTCACTGGAACTTCGGGACCCATGTGTAGCAGGTGTGGAAAGGGCCTATCCGTAGTCCACATACTAATCACATGCAGACCACTTGACACAACACGACACAAACATTTCCCTGAATTATACAGACGACACATTCCTTTGCACCCATCATATTTTTTAGCCGACGAACCAATGTTTTCAAGTCAACGTGTTTTTAAGTTTTTAGCTGAGGTAAACTTTCTGCAGCTCTTGTCATATCATGTGTAATCACCCTGGCCCTATACACCAGCCATCTCCATTGTCTTTTGTTTTGCATCACCTTTACTTTTAGTCAGATGTTTTAGTATGTACGGTCTCATCATAATTCAGTAACTTCTTCTTTGGCGCTGCTTTGCCCATAGTCGGCCTTGCGCCAATAAAACCCAACTATCATCATCATCAGATTCTTTTGCGTTCCCTTTCTGTTTCTGTGCCTGCTTTTTTTCAAACTGCACTTAAATATCCTGCTTTCCTTAAGTGTTAAATTCAATGCCAATACATTGGGTTGTTCAAGCGGTCGTTGTTTATGCGGCCAATACATAATTAAGTAGACGATGACAAAGACTGCAGACGACACTGCTGCTGTCTGATTATAAATAAAAAAAATCAGGGCTTCATGCTGGTTTGTGTATTGCTGGCTGGCAACATAACGCCTCTCCCAGCTCAACAAGAACAAACAAAACTCAGCATAACAATTGGACGATGCCTTTTTATATGAGAAGGAGATTCTCAGGGAACACAATCACACTTTTAGGAGCTTGTTTTTACTGAAGTAGCCTTTCTGCAGTCGCGTTGGGTGGAATTTATAGCTTAATGACCGTAAAGTTTGCGGGACACTTCAGGGATAACAGTGCCATTCAACGAAAAGAATCCCACAGTTTAACGAAGTTGTGCTGGGAGATGCTGTGTGCTTTTTATGCGTTTGGGATTTTTTTGTGCTTTGTGTGCTAACAGACGTACGGGTAAAATTTTCACGTGTTTAAATAAACTTTTTCACCGTGATAGTGGGAGTCGACCCAGTTGAAGCGGACCATTATTGCATAATTTAGGTGTCAAAATATCTTTCAGGTAGAAGTACGTGCAGACGTAATTTAATTTCGGCATCCCCGTTGAGCTTTATCTAAAGGAAAAGAGTACTGATATAGTGGGCGGTGCTGTAAAACCTAAGTCAGTGTAAATTAACATCAATGGAGCCTTATTATGTATTGCGTATGATCATTATGTATACAAACTCGGACAGTACGACACCAAAGTCAAAGTAGCACGTAGTTCTTGCGTAATTCAGATAAGATAAAAGTTACTTCAGGGCAATGACAAAATTACGCAATTCTCCGCAGTTGCAATGACTGAAGTGTGAAGTTGTACGCAATTAGAGTATGCCAGAGTATGCCCACACTAATTCTGGTTTTTATCTACGCTGGTTCTTCTATCTTGGCCCACATCACGAGCCAGTGTTCATGTATCTTTTTTTTGCTACACCCGCTGCCGCTTAGCCGACATCATTTTTTCTATTGATGAGGGTATTACCTCTCCTCTATTCGACGCTGCTTTTACCCGCTTGTAATTTGATTTCGGAAAAACAAACTAAACAGGAAGTTTTAACTAAAATAACTGTGGTCGTTTACTCATTTTTTGCCTCAAATATGGCGAATGTTTTCTTTTCGCTAAAGGATGGTGACATGTACGAATAGTGCCACCAACTCTGGTAGCTCGAAAAACTTCTTGTCCGCGAGTAAATCGTCTTTCAAGTTCTTCCATGGCAAAAATGTTTTTTTTTCGTTTTCTTTTGCAATGAGTAAAGAAAACAACTTCATAGAAAAATGGGAGGGACGATAAAAAAGACTGAAAAATCGACCCAAGAAACGTGCTGGGCCCCATTAAGTTATGCGTGTCTTATATAACTAAGCATACATGCATCTATATACGCCAAGAAGGCGGCGCTTGCCATTCCAATGATGCTAGCAGAGCGCACCTGTGCCCATTCACGTTAGAGCGCACATACCTTTGAAAATCCCTGCCGATGTTTGGGCGGGCAACAATCAAAAATTCCCCGCATTTCCCCGAGGGGAAGAATGTGAAAGTGCGAATGCACGAGTTGAATTTGCGCGGTTCGGTAATGTTCGCGAAAGAGAGATCACACACACACGCACAACTACAAAGAAAGAAAGATGCATTTATTCACAGACACCTATTTGTGTTGTCGTTGTACTTGATTGCTAGAGCGGATCTCAGCTTTGAAATTTCGTGTCAGTACTCCTTTAAGCGGGTGCATTAGCCCTTCTCACCCCCGATTCTGGGCCAATCCCCCACTGGGTATGTGCCATGTCAGCGACCAGGCAGCGCGCGCCCATCTCCACCCGTTGCCAAGGAAGACGAGGAGCGCGCGCACCCGCAGCTGTTGCTATGCGGACGGCGGCGGACGCTTCAGGCTCGCTTAAGAAGTGCATTCGCACTTAATACAGATGTCCACGTACCTGATGCTGGACACGCTGCATTGGCTACGCTCGACAGGTTCCGCATGCCAAAAGCTGCCTGCAAGGGAACCAGAAAAACAAGCTTGAAAACCAGCACCCTTCACTGGCGTGGAAACAAAAAGCTCCCTAACGTCAGAAAAAGCGAGGTAAGCCGGTGGAAAAGCGCCCCTAGGCTGACCACCCGAAAACGGCAGGGAAGAATCTCACAGCAGACGTTGCGGGATCGTGGCGATGTCATTCGCTTGGCTGCGCTTTTGGGCATAGTGCGCCTGCACTTAGGCGCGGCGGAATGGTTCGAAGAGGCGATCTAATCGGCTTAACTTTCATTTTCATTCGCGTTATCTACGTGATGCGCTCTTCCTCATTACTAATACGTGCGTGAATAATCAATACGCGAACGAAGCTGGCGCGGCTGTCGACTTTGGGCCCAGATCTGAAGCAAAAACAAAAGATGTCTGCTCTCTGGAAGCCAAGTTTCGCTAGAGAACAGCCAAGAGTAATTTTGCTCTTAACGTGCGGATTTATGGTGATGGGTGGCATAGAAAAGAAGATAAAGTTGTGAGCCGCTGTTTGCGCGAGAGAAGGTGCCACTCGTTTAGCTGTAAGGCCTACTGCACATCGCGGATCAATAGGACACCGCGCAGCCACTCTCGTTATAATGGTTGGCTTGTACGAAGGAGCTGCGGAAAACACCTCATAACAATAAGGAAGGAAAGGGGGCGGGGGCGCAGAGAAAGCACACGTGCGTCGGCTTCCTCAATCTCCAATTGTTCAGATTTTACGGCGCTGACTTACGCAGTTTGTCATAAACCGAATGTCAACACTAGGTCATCGAAGTAACGTACGTGCTTTTAGCAACTCTTGAGTGGAATAGCACCCCATTTATCCGGCTATTATAGCAAGTATATTTGGAGAACCCAACCGAGGTCTGTGGTCCTTCAACCAACCCATAGATCGTTGACTATTCTGAGCGACACGTGAAACGTCCCTTATAACGATACAGAATTACGGTAATTCAAAAGATTACTGAGCATGACACACCAAATAGTTACCAAGGGAGATACGCCACGCAGACGAACAAGAATTAATAGTTCCTTTAATGAAAAAGTTCTGGACAGTTTTGTTTTTCCGTCGACAGCAGGAGCGCAAAATCATGAAACTTACTCTTGCAACTCAATCACGGAACTCAGTGATCGCTTTATATGCTTGAGCGGGAACGCCAATTATACAACTCAGTCGTACCACTCGTGCCTCATGAATCGGGAAGAATTCTGTGGAGGATGAAAGGACAAGTGGAAACTTTCGTTGCACGCCTGCAGCATTTCATACCCAGCTTTCTCGCTCAAAATTACAACCTCTCGGAAACCTAGCAAAACCGCTGTAGGAAAATGATATTTGGCATACAGCTAGAAGCCAACGTGAAGACTAAAACGCTAAAAGAATATTTCAGGTTTCTGACTATTTGTTTGTGTAATGCGCTCTCAAATCTAACTCCCCATGCATTTCTATGGGATAGTTCCCATGGCTCAGGAACCCAGTCGCGCAACGTGCGCGACTTGAAACTGTGCACAAAGCAAGTATTCACCCCAAACATTAGCTGTGCGAAAGTACTTTTCATTTCGCCGAAACATTGCAGAGTAATCACTGTTGAAAGAACTGCCATGAGCGGGAAAGCTGCACATGTATGATAAAGTTATATTAACACGGTAAAATGAGACATCCATCAATTTTTGGATGTTGCTTTCTAAATTCATGTATGTGCTTTTGTTTCGCGTCAAAACAAAAGCATTTGTATTCCTGAAGCATTAAAATAACAAATGGTTCGCGCAGACTTTTCATAATATATTAGTTTTGGGAGAGTAACGGTTGGCCTATTTTGTCTCATGTTATGTAAAAATACTGTGTTTGTGTCACTAAGTGCACTGGTAACAAATGCAGTTCTTGTTATCCGTATGGCACCCATGCTCGTGTTTCACTTCAAACAATGCCCCCTAATGCTTATTTTATTTCCCGTGTTCTACGACATTACGGGCCATGATTCTTGCAGCGTACTAACAAGTCGAGATGTCACTTCCTTTTACGCAAGTCCCTCCATCTTTATGCGACTTGCTTGTCCCTTAATGCAAATTTTGTGTCATTTCTCTGTGCTCGGCGAATGGCGAGTCAATCTTAGAAGTCAATTTTAGACATCAGTGTCAATTGTGCTTTCGATGTTGGCTGATTACTTATCTCGAATCTTTTAGACAAATTTTATAAGCGCCAATTTTTCTTTGTCCCCAGCACTAAGAACCGCTTTCTATGAAGTCTCACGATGTTTTCCGACCGCTATTTTTTAATCTCAGCGAACAAAGACATGTTAGGCGGCTCTTTGTTCGTATCCCTGAACCGAAGACTAGAATTTCCGGTTCGAGGTAAGAATTGAGAACCTCGGAAACGCTGTTGTCACTGTGCCGGGTCTTGTCTCCGACGTATATATTTTTTTGCTTTTATTTTTTCCGCTCTTTTCACTAACCAGTGCCAGTTTTTTTTTTTTGTCGGAGGAGGGGGCGTGCAGAAGCATCTGCGAGCACACTAAATCGAAGTTCACTCAATCCGTAACACGACGCAAAAGAAAAAAAAAAACACGAAGAGATCCGCGAAACGGCGGACTAACAACTCCGGGGCGATATAGAAACTTAGAGTTGAGAAAAAAAGGGCAGCAAAACGTGGTTGATTCGGGAGACAAATAGATGCCAGGATGAATTATAATAACAGCAAGAATATTCCAACAAGAAATAAAGAGACTCGTAGAAATTCCAGACACAGGTGTCAAGACTAGAGCTTCACTAGAACGGGACGAACGGAGGAAACAGCGCTAAAGAGAATCTGTAGTCCCACATGCTCGGATTTTTTGTCTGTGGTGTTCTGAGATAGACAAGAAAGATAAGAGAAGCATACAAAAGTGCTGGAATCAGAGAGAATATAAAGGGGATATAAATGAAAATTATGAAACTGCAGTAAGAAGAAAAGAATCGCAGCAAGCGAATGCCGAGCGCAAAAGACGATTGCAAATTCATAGCGGCGACTTCCACGTTTTGTTTTTACCCCTTAGCGCGACTTTTCAACACCTCCTCTTGAACGACGAAAATGCAGGTGGAGTTAAAGCTACATGAACGTCGAAGAAAGTAACAGAAAAAAACAATTCTGGACAAATTAGGAGAATTATCTACTAAATGCACATTCTTATGCCGCTTGTCTTGAATGGGAGATTTTTTTTTAGTCAAATTATGGTTTTTCTAAATTCTGTCCGACCAATTATCGACATTATATTGATTAGAAGTGGATCTTTTGCGAAATCTGCATCATTCTGGAAATGCAGGGCGTTACACTGTTTGCCATTTTTCGTAATTCTTTTATTTTTGTCTGATTTTTTTGGTGTTTCAAAATTTCTTTTTACCAATTATCTTATTTAGGTTAACAAAACTATTAGATGTGGAACTTCCCCAAAATCTGCCTCATTATAAAAATGCCATGCGTTATACCATTTGCCTATTTCCGTAATTCTTTATATTTTTTTATTTTTATTTTTTCCAAATTTTGTCCGACCAATTATCTCCATTTACATTATTCTAAAGATTACGTTTGCAACTTTCGCGAAATTTGAAATATTGTGCAAATGCAGGGTGTTACATGGTTCGCCCTTCTCCGAAATTATTTTATATTTTGCTTATTCTTTAGTTTTTCACAATTTCGTTCGACGAATTATCTCCATTTACGCTACTATAACGATAACAGGTAGAACTATCGCGAAATCTGCATTATTGTGGAAATACCATGCGTTATATATTGCCATTTTCCGTATTTTTTTTTAAATATTTGTCCTATTTTTTTAGCTTTTCAAAATTTCGTCCGACCAATTATCTTCATTTACGTTATTACAACGATTACATTAAGAATTTTCACGAAACCTGCATTACTGTGCAAATGCAGGGCGTTACACGGTTCGCCATTTTCCGTAATTATTTTGTACATTTCCTATTTTTTCTACTTTTTTGAAATTTCGTTCGACTCATTGTCTCCATTCACGCTACTATAACGACTACCCGTGAAACGTATGCGAAATCTGCATTATTATGGAAATGTCATGCGTATACGTTTTGCCTTTCTCCGTAAGTTTTCATTAATTTTTCTTATGTTTTCGTTTTTCAAAATTTCATAGCATTTACTGCCTCTATTTACGTTATTATAAGGATTAGATTTGGAACTTCCAGGAAATCTGCATTTTCGTGAAAATTCAGGGCGTTACACGGTTCGCCATTTTCAGGTAATATTTGGTATTTATCTTACTTTTTTTAGCGTTTCAAAATGTCGTTCAACCAAATATCTCCAGTTACGCCAGTATAGCGATTACAGGTGGAACTTTCGCGAAATCTGAAATATTGTGGAAACGCCCTGCGTTATACGTCTTGCCATTTTGCGTAAGTTTTGAAATTGTCCGTATTTTTTTGTTTTTCGAGCCAACTTTCCAAGACGTTTTAGACACTTTAGGCGATGCTAGAAATATCAGCCAAACAGATTACAGTTATTTGTGAGAGTCACCTTACTACATTAGATAGTAAAAAACCTCAGAAGTTTAGCAAAAAAAAAAAAAACAGATGTTCCATAACTGATCCCACTTGCCAAAATACGACGGCACTACTCTTACAAAGCCTCAAAGCAAGTCAGGTTTTCCAGATTTAGAACAAACGGTTCTACCTCTCGCTGTTTCTTCTCTTTTCTCTGAATCCTCCTACTTCGCCTGCTTCAGTTTGGCGTCTGCAAGCTGAGACAAGGTACTGTCTGTTTACAATAAGAAAAAGAGAAATAAAACGTTTCACGCAATACACCAAATCTGATGAACATTACTAGGACTGAATCACAGGAAAGCGGTGCTTTTGTACAAGCAGCCCACCGCTATACAATGCGCCCGCTACCTAAAACTATGAACAAGGTTGAGGATGCACATATGCACATTGTGGTTTCGCGAGGAGAGGCGGGGGCGTAGGCTGACCCACGTACGTATAGTTTTACGACCTTAAAGCACCTACAAGTGAGCTGAGCCAGCAAGAAACGTCCCCAGACTGGAAAGCTGGCAAGAGAAAAACAAGTGCTTCTATTGCTCTGATGAGATTAAGATCTTCCGGCTGTCTGTGGTGTGTGGACGGACGCTTTTAATTTTATTTCTATCTTTTCTTGTGCTGCATTGGATTAAAATTTAAGAGGGCCCTTGCATGAGTGCCTTAAGCCGCCTTGAGAACGATTTCTTGATTTTGACAAAGAGTGCGTCTCTATAAAAAGACCAAAGTACGAACTGCTGTGGTGTCATTAAAAATACGTTTATCCCCGATTACTCTTCACGCGTTGACTTCAAATCACGTCAACCTATAAGAAGAGGCGGTTTGTTTGCTTGTTTGCTAGTTAGTTTGTTTATTTTTTGTTTGGTTGCTTTTACAATTGTAGAGACATGCGATATTCGCCCCTACTTCTATCCACCTCTATTTGCCCTCTACTCAACCTTCGCCTTTATATCAGAGTCATTTCTGTGCATGCCACAGTTTCCACTATAATCGTCACCGGTTTCTATGTGCACGCAACCATGAAACGATACGGCGCATACTGCGAACAGAAATGAGGCGGACGGGAATATCAACCCCTCGGTGCCACAACCTCGGTAGCTGCATACATTTTGTCTCCAATTGTTCCCCCCTCCCACCGAGCTTTCGTATTTTCGTCAGTATTAACACTAAGTGTGGTATATGCATTTTCTTATTGGCGCCATTTTCATGTTCTAGGTCTTCTGCGGTTGATACCCGTCTCCCGGTTTTCTCCCGTCTCCCGTCTCCCGGAAGGGTGTAGTTTTCTTTTCGGTACGCGAATCCTTTCTCCGACAAAGTCATTCCAGCGTATTCTTTCAGTAAATGTCAATATACAACTTTACAGCTGGTACTATCGCTGTTTATTTTCTTTTCGAAATGCTAGCATAGCTTCGTCCTGTTTGCACAGCCTGCTAAAAATGTGTCGTTTAGTCCCCACCCGTGCGCAGTAGTTTGAAATCACTGCTCGGGGAATGGGCAATAGGCAGAAAGCGCTGTAAAAAAGAAAAAGAAAACAGGTAAAGGGTTTGACTATTGATCTGATGATATAAACATGCGCAACAAAGACGAGGCACAGCTGGTGAACAAAACTGAGCCTTTTTTTTGGGGTTCCGACGAATTGTCGCCGCAAATGGAGGAGAAAAATTTCCATTCTGTCCGCACCACGACAACTAGATATGATTCTGACATCAGAAAGTGAATTACCAGTGCAAGCACCACAAAAAATAGCTCGAAGGAAGCTGCACGTTGTAAACTAGTTTTTTTATAATCCAGGCCAAATACCTTCCGTCCCCCTTTTCCCCGCCCTCTCCAAAAGACCGGTGCACTGAGCCAGCCATGCCACACGTTCACAGCGCAGTTATACACCTTCCATCTTCGTACCGCCTTAATGCTCATTGAACTTTTTTGCCTGCGATTGCCACCCCATTGAGCACTCGGAAGCACCTAGGCGCTCAAATACAGCGCAAAGGCTTCGCACGCATGAGCGCAGTTTTTCTGCTATTAGCTTATACAGCTCGTTATTACACCGACGCATTGACGGAAAAGAAGCTTCTCGCACGCCCTGCATCTTTACACTTTCCCGCCACAGTACGTTTACTCTGAGGCCAAAGTAGCCGTATATTGAAGCTAGATTAGAGCAGGAGAGTTTGCTACTGGGCTAGTTGGTGGATATTAAGTTTAGAAGAAGCCAGTCTAAGTGCCCCTGCCATTTTTACGTTAACACTTAGTCCTTGTTTCCATGTTTAGCTGGTTTCTTCTAAACTTAGATTAGAGCATTGGTCTACAAGAGAAGTGGTCCGATTAGTGCGAACTTCCTTCGGGTTAATGTCCGAAAAACGCTTTTTTTTAGGGGGGTCGGGGTCCTTTTTGATATAATAATTTTTTTAACATCTGCCGTGTACACGTGTCTTGTTTACGTGTAGTGTTGCGTCCTATCTTCCAAAGGTCGGCTGCGTAGTGCCGCATACTTAAATAGCAATCAACCGATAGGTTATACGAGCCCTGCTGTACCCACCATTGAGATTGCGTAATAGTGGTAGAGCATTATAGCAGTGAACGCATATGCAAGGAAGCTATTAAATAGGAGCTTCAGGAAGTATGCTAGTTGCATCTCACGGATCATGTATTCACTGCGGTGTGTAATACTTACGTGATATGATATTAAATATTTTATTCCCATAAAACGGGTCGTCTTGCTACGTACGTAAAAAACTCGAATCTTTTTTTATACATAGATGACGTAGGGAAGGTCGATAAGCGTTCTTCAAGTGCTGGGAAAGTGCTCGCTACAGCGACCAGAAGGCGCCAGGCACTTAAAACCAAGCCGTAGGGATGTCCCCGCAAGCGGCGGCGACCGACAACTGCCGTTCCCGGCAAGACATCCAGCAGCCTGTGCTTGTTACGCCGGCTATTAGGGGGACGACAACTTTTGTTGGGCGCAATGTACATTTTCTGACCTTTCCAGGGAGTAACACAAAGAGGAGGGGCGACCACCGAGCTGGTGGAATGGTAAGTGTGACGGAAACTCTTATTGTGAAAAAGATATCATCTGTGGACCGCTCCAGGAAGCAGCATAAAGCGCGACTGACCGGAGCCGATGAAGACTGCAGTAGGGAGATCTCGCTGGAGACCTCCGATGGAGACCTCGCATCCACTTCCCCCAACCAGCCGGACGAATGTATAAAATGCAGGGGAAGCACGCACAAGGGAGACTGCCGGCGGGAGCTCCGCCACTCGTGAGACAGATTTCTGAGCTAACCGACGCTTTCCGGGCACACGCTTGCCATTTTCAATTTAAATAAATGTGCAGTTTTTGTTGTAGCTGAGTCGTTCCGGTGGAGATCTTGTGGTAAGATCCTTGACGCCACTTCAGCTCGGAGGAGAAGCACCGGGTAAAAAACATCAGAGCTGAACTATGCCGACCAGCAAGGAAATATGTTCTAGCGGTTAGTACTAGCCACAGTAATAGATAAGTGAAGTCATACAGACTTTTCACCAAACGAGATGCGAGGGTGGCCTGACTCGGCGCAAAACCTGTTTGTCTCTTAGCCAACATCGTGTAAATAGTGTAAATACGTCGCTCGCATCATCCAGGGTTCATTTCTTGAGTCCTGCGGCCACTTAACTTGTCTTGGTGGAGGTTGCGGAGTTCATCGCCATCCTGGCCCTCAGCTTCGCTTCGTCTCGGCTCCTGAACATCACTCAAAAGATCTTAGCTTGCGTGGATCCACCTCAGCTACAGTGAGCCATGAACGCACCCCTTCCCCAGCCCCGTGTGCCCACCCTATATTCTGCCGAGACCAACCGATGCGACCAGCCGTGACCTGAACAGACGAAGACGCTCCGGCCAGATCTCCGGCGTGTCTCTGAGGGCTCTGGACGTTGATACACGGCGTCCGTGGCCATTACTGCTCCGGGACCGGTGCTCACAACCCCCGTATTCTTAGCCGTGCCAGCGAGAGCTTCTCGATTTTTCCTCTCATCGCGCATTGTCACCGCATCTGCGCATTCCCTACGGCCTCGACTGCGACGAGGTGGGTGTGTCACGGGAAAAGGAACGAAGCTGCGGGCCCAATCTCCGGTTTCGATGCGCGGCCGTGGCGACCACTTTTCTGATGGAGGCGGAAAGCGAAAACGCTCGAGTGTTCGAGATTTCGGCGGACGTCAAAGATCCCCAGGTGGTCAAAATTAATCCGGAGCCCTCCACGGCGGCGCACCTCATTTGCCAGTGTAGCGTCGCCGCGTTAACCCTCATAATCAATCGATCAATCTCCGGTAAAGAAGCTGTGCGGGGAGTACAGCTGCTCGGGGCTTTATAATGGCTGAAATCGTGTAAATAGTGCAAATACATCACTTGGATTTTCCATGGTTCATTTTCTGTGTCCTGCCGCGACGTAACAATATAGAGTAGCCGACCGATTTTCCGTTTTTGGAGGGGAACGACAAATGTCTGAATAAAAAAGCAGTCACAAAAATCTAAGTCGCAAAACAACTTTATTTTATTTAAATAGGAGTGAACAGGCCGCAAATGCCTCCTTGCCTTAAATTCCTCCTTCGTGGAAGAATGTCTGCTTGCATGTCTATAAGGGTCGCGTTTTCTTTGCAAACGTTGTACAACCGAGCCAAAGGCTTGGCAATGTCTTGCGTTATCGGTTGCGGGCAGTCGAGAGAGTCTTCGTAGGAGCCAGAGTCGCTTTGCGGCAACTTAGTGACTTGGCGCACAATCTTGTCATCCCTACCTCCGCACACAACACTATGTTGCTGTCCACTTGTTTGTTACCCCATCGGGTGTCAAGCCAAACCCCATCTAATCCGAAGCTAGCCAGGCGGCTTAGCATTCAAAATGAGGTCGTCCTGGAGTCGCACCACGGCTCTGTCACGGAACATTTTGTAAGGAAAATTGAACTGATGGCTTTATTTCGTCCGACATATCCGCTGTTCATATAGATTACTCCTATGGAAACTCTGGCGGTTTTTTGGGAAAGCCTGGAATACCTAGCAAGTCTGAATTTTTGGAGTCCGAAAAAAGAGTCGCCTACTGTATATGTAGACTGCGGGACACCCTAAATTTCTTCTGCATAAGTTAGTCGGCTATCGTACACGTATGAACAGTTGTGCTCGCGTACTGGTCTGAGAAATAAAAGGATCATACTCTATATTCCCCATGAGTTCCTGCTTTCAGTTGATTGCTTTCGCAGATAACACTTTTGAAGAACGGCTAGAAGTAGGGGGCGTGACCTTTTAAGATATAATTAATGTCGAAAATGTTCTCCTTGTTCACCCCAAAAACCCAACAGTCACAAGTGGGAGACCTGAAACATCCGCCAGGGGAGCATAGGAAAATATGTTTCGAAAACGAAAAATTACCCCACCTTCCCGCGAGGGGAACCCTGTGGAGATGCGACGCATCTTGGGGGTTCACGCTGACGAAGTTCAGCATCGGCCGCTCGCTTCTCGCGTACGGCAGCGGCTTCACGTTGACGAAGTTCAGCATCGGCTGCTCGCTTCAACCGTTTGCGTTCGGTATCACGATTACGAAGTTCGGAATCGGCTGCTCGCTTCAATCGTTTGCGTTCAGCATCAGGTTCGCGCCGCTTCGCAGCCTTGTCTTCAGTGGTGCTAGCATTCCTGTTATCACAGTGACCGGTGCTTGTTACGGTTGCGCGGGCGATAGCAGAATTGTTAGGCTTCATTCAACGCATCGATGGAAATCGGAACGCCGGTGCTGGAACGACCGCGGCTATGACGCAACGTGGCGTGGCTATGACGCAACACAATCCAACACAATCCACTTTAATCCTATCCAATGCAGTCCAATCCAATCCAATCCAATCCAATGCCCCTCGCGAGTGAGTGTTCGCTATCGGAGAGAGAGGGGGTGAGCGGCGGAGAGCGCAGCTCGCGCGGCGAGGAGAATGGGGGAGGGGTGTGGACGGACAACAACAACGCCGTATGGAGGGACAAGGCGAGTGAATGAAATGCAGTCGCATCTAAAATTCTGAAGTACGTGAAAGACTAATCTCACACACCACGCATCCGCGATTTACGGTGTTTCGAAATGACCTGTAACGCAGATAATGCTGTAATAATTCCAGACAAATGACTAACGAATATCTCTATCCTTCCACCTGAATAGAAGCCATCTGTTAGTACACAAGCTTAAGTAACGACCGCAAGCTATCTATTGCCCTGCTACCTAAAGCCATAAACACTTTTTCTTCTTTTCTTTGCCCCATAGAGATTGGTGAAGCAGTAAAAAGCAGCACAAATGACAAAAAGGAAACACTATGATAAAAAACTGTAATAATTGTTTATCAAGAACCATTGACGATACTGTGCTAACAACGAGCTACACTCTTCTTCCTATATTTCTGTCGTAGACTCCTTTGTTGATAGTTGCCCTTTCCACGTGTCTTTTCGATTGTACTCTGAGATAAATGCCTGATATCAAGATTCATAATCATCCGTTCTAACGCAGTAGGCAGAGTTTAATGGCTTTATTTTTACGTGTGTTGAAATACATCAAAGCATGTCCTGAACACGGTTGGCAAACAGGGCATCAAAAACAACATGTACGATCATACGGACATCTCCATATTACAGCGTAGTATAGTTTATTCCGGTGGCTTGTCTCTCGTCGTTAAGGAACCACCAATGTTATTGGCAGGAGAGTTATGAAGCAGGGAAATCGCTGACTGAATAATGTTGTATATATGCGCCCGCAATCGAACAGAATGTTGATGACCTCATAAAGCAGCCTCCTTAAAGCGCAGTCATCGGTCGGAAATGGGAACACGTGGTGATTAGATTCTTCCGTCAGCGTTGCAGTTTTCGTTGGCAAGGTGCGGTTATGTCGAGAGTTACTGGGATTGGCATGTTTTCATTTACGAAACAACAGAAAAGAATTGGGAGACGTATGGCCTCAGCCTAATACGTGCACGCTGATTTTTCTCCCAAGGAAGAAACATGAAGTTGTTCAGGACTTCGGGGCCTCAAAAAAGGCTAACGAAGAGCTTTTTGGGAAATTCTCGTTTTGTGTTGAGCTCTTTGTACTGATGGAAATACGGAAAGATAAGAAGATCACTAGCAGCAAGTGTCAGGCAAGCACCCAAGTAGGAGCTTTACGATTCGTGGAGCGTGTTTTGATAAGCTTGCGTTTCGAAGCTTAGCTTACGTCTGGCATGACAGGCGGCCCCTAAAAAGATCCCCCAGTAACTCGCTATGGCTTGAGCGGCCTTAAGATGAAGCAGGGGACAAGATCACGTTGAAGGAGGTCGACCAAAGACGGTCTTCGCCCTAGGCCTCGATCGAATCTCTTGAAAGCCGCGGTTCCCGTGCCAAAAAACAAAAACCTCACGCTGTTATGGAGGATATATACAGCAAGCTACTCAGTTGTTCACGCCTCTGGGCCCCCCGGCCCATCAGTGTTTATGGCAATGCAGGAATTTTCTCCGCGGAAATTTTCTTCCTTCATCACAGACACACCCCTTCTCCTGCACGACAAATGCGGCATGACGTATAAGTTCGTCGTGTACATGTAGGACTACAAATATAGATGAAAGTAAATTTATGTTCCCTGTCCACGGCGTTACAGCTCTCCGTGCAGCGGCGCTGTGGGCCGCATATGCTGTCGAGTGCTCCGCGCTTAGTTGATGGCGGACTGCTCGCGGCTCCGACGGCGTAAACAACCGACTCACGTACCACTGCGTTTTGTCCACACTTTCAATCTCTTGTACGTATTCTCTCCACATCATGAAGTATTGTGCTGCCAAGGAGCAGACATATGACATGTCATCCTGCTTCGTGTGCCAGAGACATGGGCATCAAAATAATGTGTCCGAGATGTACCGAGCTGTGGGCGGCAGAAACATGTAACAAAATATAACAGAAAGCAAGCGCTTGCCATATACGAACTCACCCTTCCAACCTCGCTCTTATTTCCCAGCTCACGATTCTAATAACAGGAGACTAGGCTTGCGGTACCAAAACGGCGAATTACAGTGCGAAAAAGTGCCTACTAGACAGAATGTCCCGGAAAGAGACGGAGAATAGGAGTCACACAGCTGGTCGCCTGATCCCCGGGGCTAAACAGGAGCTACGGTCACAAGCGCGAGGAGCGAGCTATGCCCGTGCCACCGAGCCCGGGCGAAGCCGCCTCCTTATTATCTTCGACACACTCCACCCGCCGCCAAGATGCGAAGGTCGAGCAGGAGGAAGCAACTAGTAGGCAGTATATGACCACATAGACGGCACAAATGCTAACCCATGTGCGCTGATGGTGAAATACAAAGCTCGCAGTAGGATGCGAGATCACCATAAAACAATAATAATGTCCAAATTTAGTCCTGAACTTAACATTTCAACAATTCTTGCCCTTATGCACAAACAACAGTTGGACATACTTTAAAAATCAAGCCTGCGCTTCGTCAATGTTTTGAAACCACAACATGATCTGCAAGATATTAAAATGTTATGTTCGCATTCTATTTCCGCAATCATGGCTCACGTCATATTGTTTCTGGATGTTCTTATTTCAAAACTAAGAATATTTAACCGCCGGCCCGTGGAGCACAAAGCAAACACGCCCACGTGTAGGAGATTTAGGCGCACGTTAAAGAACCCCAGGCGGTCAAAATTAATCCGGAGCCCTCCACTAAGGCGCGCCTCATCGCCCTACGTTGCGTCGGTGCGTTAAACCCTACAATCCATCAACTGGGAACACTAGAAATGTGATGGTCTTCATTTGTGGTCGAAACGTGCGAGCTTTTGTGATCGCTCCGATTCATCCGGTGGTGCCCCACTCACCACGGCTACGACAGACAGACAGACAGACAGACAGACAGACAGACAGACAGACAGACAGACAGAGACGAGACAGACAGACAGACAGACAGACAGACAGACGGACAGACAGACGGACGGACGGACGACGGACGGACGGACGGACGGACGGACGGAGGAAAGTCTGGCCGAGAACGGTAAGATAACATAAGAATAAATCCTTGCGATTCCCTCGGCTTTCCATACATCATGTCATAGGTCACCTCAGACAAACCGCGAAAGCCCAGTGATATCAGCAGAGCACCATTTTTTGCGGCCCCTAAGCGCCCGGGGCTGTTTCCTGTCATGGCTATAACAAGGGGTTCCCATTGAAAGGAAGTGCCATCCCGTTTACTCCTCCGCACCGGACGTAACGATTCGTTGGCGTGCTGGCGCGTTAATGCTGCCTTGGCAGTGGCAGGAAGGAAGCCTCCCTAAGGGCTACCGTGGGAAAAAGAAGAAATAGATGAAGCTTTACCACTTCCGCAGATGCTGAGCGGAAGGGTATGGCGAATAGAGACGCAGTAAATGTTCTTTCTTGACAGGGGCTGCTTGACCTCTGCTGACGTTGAAGTTTGAACGCTTACCGGAAATCATAAAAGGAACGCATGTAACGTAAATAAATGACCTTGTTTTGGGAAAAGGTAACACATACAAAAACAAATAATCCTGCCCGCGTAGACTGAGCAGCCGGCCAGAAAGTAGGAGTTGCAGGAGGAAGTTGCGAAGAAGGAGTAAAATTTAGATCATTGTGTCTGGGCACCCGAAGGTTTGGGACTTTTTTTTAGTTCCGGAATACTCTGTCCTGCACTGGGCACCCGGACCTCTCCATAAGGCTACTCTGGAAGAGAGCTAGGAGCTGGTCAGCTGTGACCCCCACTGCTGGTAGGCGGGTCGGAGAGTACTAGCATTAAGGGATGGGGTAAGTTGACACTCCCATCGCAGATAATATACGGTGTCAGGGGGGAGCGGGGCAGTACTTGAGCCTCCATATGGAAAACTTTTAAAGGGCCTCAATATGAAAATTCTACGTGCATTCTGCATTCGTTGTACATTCATTTTTTTTTCCATAATGTTTCCCCATAGACTAAATTTCAAATTCTTTCGTTTAGGTTTTGTTAGACCCGTTCTTCGCTGCCACGCGCTTCTCTCTATAGGCTATAGAAAAAATACTATGCAATATATCATACGTTTTATTGTTTTCAGTGTCTGAACAAATTTGCCTCAAACAATAAACTAATAGTGTCATGCTAGTTCTTAAATTGTTTTTCAGGTCGAAGGTACGCATTGCTGAAGTACGAGAACAATTTATGCAGAATTCATGTAGAAGCAAGCATTACTGCTAGCTGTTTCGATTTTTTGTACATTGTCGCCTACAGGGTGTTCCTTGTACTATAAAACAACAAATCACCTTTAAAATTTGAAATACCCGTGCAAGTGCAGAATTTTTCTTCTCGTTCTACGCATGAGCGCCTTGGATAGAGTCTAAGAAATGTGAAGGGATCTTGAAGTACACAGAATTTATTGTGTACAGAAAAAAATTTTAGACCTCTAGCAGGAAATACTTTTGTCTGAAACCCTGTTGCAGTCCTCAATATAAGGTGGGGTTTTGATGATAAGGTTACTTATCTTCTGTTAAGATAAGCTTATTCCTAAATATATGAAGCAAATATTTTTCAGAGCCAGATATATAATGTGTATACCTAAGGTATCAAAGATTGTTAATGTCCATTGTAGAGCTGAAGAAAAACAATCGCAGCCCTTCAAAAATTGGTCACCACAGCAAAAGAAAGAATTGAGGATGATTATTAGGGGCATCTTCGGTGATTCCAATTAACGCTATTCGCTACCTCCACGTTCAAGTGATATTCTACAATGTCTTTAAATTTTTCAATACTAATGCTTTGGCTAAGATTCGCCTCTCATTTGCCTATCACGGGCTCTCATTAAAAAAAAATGTTGAAACCAGCTGGTTAAGCCTTTACATGCCATTTCGCGGTCTATCTTGAGATCGGCTTACCGCAAGGAGGTACTATCATGTCATAGTGCATACCTGTTGCCTATCAATAGTGTCCGCAAGCAGCCCCACGCAATGTACAAAGAGCAACGAGCGCAAACATGAAAACACCGGCGAAGAACTGCCTCCGCTTCCTCTAATCAACTGTCTCGGGAATTATTCTAGTACTCTGGAAGGCAGTGAGGCATCGTGGGAAAACTAAAAGTATCAATGGGTATAAATTTTTACATCTGTTCCAATTTTATTACAGCTATCTAACATGTGCATTCACTCCGTGGAAGCATGACTATGCTATTTTTCATTTCTAAAACATTTCGACGTTAAGAGGACTGCTCTTATAATAAGCACTGCGATTCCGAAAACGGTATAAAAGATTTCGGATGGTAGGAACAGTATACCGTCTTATGATTACTCGAAAAGGCACTACTAGACAAAACAGCTGTTCAAGTGATGCACTTAACCTGTTTGCACTCGAAGAAGAATCAGACCGCTACCCAAACTAAGCAGACATTCGAAGAAGAGAATAGATCCTAATCTCTGGGGTCATAATACTGCTACACAAAGGCTAAAATTGCCCCTCCCTCCCCAATCCTTTTTTGCGAGCACACAAAAGCATTTCCCGTGGCAACTAGATAGAACCTACACCAGGGAATAATACTTTCTTTCGAAACTGAAATACCTATCAAGCTACCGTGGTAATGTACTCTTACTAGCACCGGCCCCTTTCGAATTTCCCCTCACCGTGAAAACAAGAACGGGGAACTATTCCACATAAGAAACCACTTTTGAGTGAGGAATCTGTTACACGGCGTTGACAATCCTCCCCTATCGGGCGAACGCTAACCGGTTTACTATATACGGTGTTACATTCTGAAAAGCGTCCCCGAACCCGACTCCATCGCCTCCGTCATGTGTGGTAGCGTGGTGGTGGAGCGGCCAGCAAAAGCTGCTGCTTTCGTATTTACGACAAAAAGCTAAAGGGAAGACTTGACTGGTATACTCAATAGCGAGAAATGATCAGCGACGATGCAGAAACATCACCCATCTAAGTGCATGCTGATAGGGAGAGCACAAGCAGCTAGCAAGGACCACGGCCTCTCGGACAAGCGGATGCCCCCCACCGGGCCGGTATTCTCGCCATCGTGCACCATTAGGCTCGAAATTAAATACGTTTGTTCTCTCTCCTTCTCCGGGCCTGTTGTAGCCCGTCCCAGGAAGGCGGGCTCTCTCGCAATACACACGAGCACTACACAAAACTTGCAGCACGCGCGAACAGTGACACGGCGCGTTGAATCGTAACAACGGTTAAAGGCACTAGCTCTAAATCATGATCGCCAATTTCGCTTTCAGGCACGCGGGCAGGCGGTCGGCCGATGTGGTTTCCACAGCTCCAAACCAGACGCCTCCGTGCATGCCGAACACCTCATTACAAAATTGCGTTTCATCCTTACTTCCCACACGTGGTGATCGCAAGGCCAAAAAGCAGGCGAGCCGTGGTGTCTCGGTGCTGGGATGAGAAAACACTAATGAACATAAGCGACAAAAAAGCAAGCTGATGGCCGTAGCAAGGCTCCTGTCGCCCCACTTCGATAACCCTAAATTGGCGATTATTATAATGTATAGTGCGGGGCCACTGCGGGCAATGGAAGAGAAACGTACCTCTTGGGATGCGCGATCACGGCACATTATACGCGGCGAAGAAATTTGCCGGATGTCGCCGTTGGTTCGGTTATAGGGCTAGCGCACTTTTATCCGCTAATGTTTCTGACACGGGTCGATGCACAAGCCGTCTTGATACAGCAGGTCGGCGTGGAGTGTGATGTGACTTCGAAGAACAGACGCATTAGGACCCAAACTATCCTGCATATCTTCCAAGTTTAGACATTGTTGTTCCTAAATTACACAAGAAAAATGCGCCCATCCGTCAACGTTAGGCAAGCCGTGTTCACCCTTCTCTCACCCATGATTTTGCCACTTACGACGCTGTAATACTACGATTTTCTTAGTTCTTTGAGAAACCAAATCATCCCGCGAACCATCTTCAAACTTCTGTGCAAACCTAGCGAATGTCCAGGCGGAAGCAAGGGTAGGCAGACGTGGCTTCTTTTGTGTCGACAACATCCTTTTCTTCGTACAAGCCCATCTGCTTCATCGACACGTAAGCACTTGTCGCGCGTTGTGAGTGCGATAGCAGGACCTTCTCACTGGAACGCCGGGACTGCTCCTTCAATTTTGCATTCACAGAAATATTTTCAAAAACGGATTTTGGTCCGGTTTTCCAGCGCATCCTGCGGTGTAGAGGCGTGTACGGCACATTTTCGCAACAGCCGAGATTTTGGCTCCCGACGATGTAGAGGCTTCTGTCTCTATGGTGATACGTTACGTACCCCTCGCAGAGTGGCCTCTCTCGATGGTGGCTGCTGCGCCGCTTGGTGTGGTTAGCGGCTGGTGTGTGCAGCCGCCGGATGCGAAACGGCGGCTGCAGCCACCACTGCACTTCCAATTTTAGCGTGGCTCTGCGCTTTGCACCCGTACGCGTTGCCTATACACGAGCGCTGTTTGGTGGTGACGAGCGCGCCGGAGGCCATGCACATTCCCAGTTGTTTCCTAGAAGCGCACTTTTCATTGTGTTTTATTATTTCAGGAGCGCTTGCTATGGAACGCATCGCAAGGAATGGGAGGTTTCAGACCCATGTCGCGTCGCCAGACGCAAGGGCGCCGGCTTTCGTCCTGAGTTAAAATTAATTGCTTTGGAACTTACTTTTCTACCCATTCGTTTTTATAAAGTGACTCGCTTTAAGGATGAGACTTCCAAGAGTAGGAAATTCTAATAAATACACAAAAGTGTATTTATTAATTAAATTAAAGGCGCTCGGGTTATTTGCTGTAGTGTGTATGTGTTTCATAATAAAGCGGGGAACCATCATGCCTGATTTACATAAAGGTCATTTACTTTTCCCGCGACGCTAGCAATAAAAGACAGATGACATGCTTCGTCCCTCTATTCGAAGACTCAATATAGCGGAGATTTTACGAAAAACTTTATTCTGTGTTGTAAACCTGTTGCTAGAGCGGATATTAGATGAGCCGTTCAAGGTTGGGAAGAGCTGTATTGAGTTAAAACATATTAAGCTTCTGCATGTCAGTGGGAACTGTAATGTTATAAAGAAAAGGTTCAATATAGGGACATCAGGAAGTCTATGAATATTAGCGCCATTTTAAGGAGCCGGGGAGGAAGTAGGGGGGATTAGGGATAAGGAGTAGTCATCCTGGCAGCGAGCTTGGCCTGCTATTTCATAATAAGAAGGCGAGTGTTTTGATTGCGCATTCTTATCTCCCTCCAAAAATAACCAATGATGGGGGAAACAGTTCAAGAAAAATAAAATAGAGTGTCACAACCCCTCTTTCCCATTTCTTCCAGGAAAGTAGAAAAACAACTTCCTCTAGGAAAATGGAAAAACAATGCCCTTTTTCCCTTGATGGCTGTTCTGTTGTGTCTTTTCATTCTTGTGGCGAGCGTGTGGCAAGCGTAGCTCATGATATCTAAGAGAAAGCGATAGTTTGGTTGTCACGTTTAGCACGGTGTCAACCCAACAAATAAACACGGGTAAGAAAGTGTCTGCGCTGTATATTTACAGCGCCGTTCCATATTTCTACTACGAGGACATTCTAGGCGGCGTACACCTATAGATTCGAAGAAACCCTTAAAGTACGCCGGCATGTTTCGACAGCTGTGAAGGCGACACAGGTCATTTAAGTATTTATTGACAAGAGAAATGTTTCCACATGTTAAAACCCCCGGCAGCTAGCGCATTTTAATTTGCTTCTCAGCAGTACAGGTGTGTGCAAGGAAGTGCACCCTTTAAAGGGGGGCAGTCATCGGTGGTACGTGTGTACAGTGCGGACCACTCTTAAAGGGAAACGGTCAGCGCGTGTCCGCTGCGTTGCTATTCGCCGCCGGCCAGAAGTGGGCAGAATCGCAGACAAGCGGCGCATGCGCACTGACCACTCCAGGCGGGAGAAGCCGCACTGTCGTCTGTTACGGCGCTTCGCCGTGCCGCTAAGATCCTTCGAGTGCGAAATTCCCCAACTATCGCAAGCTGAGCGGCGCAGCGGAGTGCTGTAGCTGACGACATAGCAGCTTCTCCTGCCTGGAGTGTTCAGTGCGCATGCGCCGCTTTTCTGCGATTCTCCCCACTTCTGGCCGGCGGCGCTTCGCGGAGCGTAGCAGCCACGCGCTCACCGCTTCCCTTTAACAGTGGACTGCACTGTACGTGCAATACCAAATAGGGTCCATGGCGAATCACCTCCTGAAAGAGGTATGAACTAGTCAGCGGTCTCTCCGATTTCTTCAACGGGCGGAAGCGGGGCTGGAACATGGAGCAACGACGTTAGGTAACCACTCAATTTCGCGACCACGGTGTCCATTATTTGGGCAGTGGATAGAACTGGCCACCACGCCACGCGTCACTGATAATTTTTTACGCAGCGCATAGCTTATGATGTAGATAACGGCAGAATTCCGGACATGAAATGTTGCGTTCAAAATTATTACGTCACAGGCGCATATCAAAAATAGTCGCTGTAGCGTGTATGAATCTGGGTTTATCGTCGTTGCGGTTTTGCTGCGGTGTGATCGCATCCTATTGTTCTATCAATTAAGGAACTGATAATGGACCACTCATCTTCTATGCTTGCCTGTATAATGCACTCAGCAACTTTCTCTGGGGAAACACGTAGGAATTTCTGGTGAAACCTTGTATGACAGTTGGGATAAAAGGAAGGGCGTTTTTAATGTTTTCTTTCAATCAAGGATGAAATAGAAACGCTTTCGCTGAATGGCCACATAAACTATTACCCTAACGGTTAGTAACACCCACAACATCGATTCGGAACCCTAAACCGCATTTGATGAGTCGGTTGATTTGGATAACAAAATTAATTTAACATCAGTCATTTTGAACACAATGGTATGAATCAACTTCTTTTTAGGTACTCTTCTTACAAACTAGCTAACACTATTTATTTATATTTTGTGCATGTAATACTCGGAGGACAATTTTTGAGGCCTTTCTTGGAATGTTCTATAAGCGCGTGACGCGTGTTTCACAACGTCGTTCTTTTTAACCAACCTCATTCCGTTTTCCTCGTCGTTTTTTACTTACATAAATCAAGCTGGCGGAAGCAGCAAATAGAGCCTGATATGGCGCTGTGTGCACCGGAAGAAGCCGAAGAGCAAAGGACTAGAAAGGACAACGGACCTTCAGGTTTCTAGCGGACGAGTCGTAAATAAAAGGAGATCAGGGAGAAACGTCGAGGGGGAGCACGTGGCAAGGCGCAGGTAAACGACTGCAGATTTAATGAATCAACTCGATGAATGACTTTTTATGGCCGAGTCGGTTTGTTCTCCAAGGTTCATACCACATCGGGCTCTACTAATTTTTTTAAACAGTACAGCTAACTGACGTTCTCCCGCCAGTTTTATTTCTTGCTGGTTTACATTTCCCCACGCTTCTAGTAATATCGATTTCAGCGTCATTTCTACGCACGCTCGCTTAGTTTTTCTCCACCATGTAACCGCAACCCGAAAAAGAACACTCGCTGTTCCACATTCCTTTTTGTTTTTTCTTTATCATGGGAAGCTGACTCTTCGTGTTAATGCCATTATATTTGTGCGTTTGTACAGCACAAAACAAAGGAAAGCATAAGAGTGAGATTTGGAGGATACAAGCTGGGAACCGGCAGCCAGCAAAGGAGAATTGGGATTCCCAGATGAAGATAAGATCTTCACTATCAAGATGGCCAGCCTGCAGTCCTTCCTTATGGGGGATTTAAGAAACAACAATGAATTGTGGCCCTTCTTTCAGCCTCGGAGCTCAAGGCTAGGTCTAACGCACCCAAGTTGCTTACACGAGCCGAGTATGGGCGCCTTGGGTAGAAGTAAGGAGTGTGCGTTTGTGTGCGTGCGTGGCGTGTGCACGCGTTGCGTGTGTGCGCGTACGTGTGCGTTGTGTGTGTGTGTGTGCGTGGTGTGTGCGTGTGTTGCGTGTGTGTGTGTGTGCGTCGCGCGTGCGCTCGTGTGCGCTCGTGTGTGTGTTGGTGCGCGTTGTGTTGTGTGTGTGTGCGTGCGCGTGCGCGTGTGCGCTCGTGTGTGTGGTTGCGTGTGTGTTGTGTGTGCGCGCGTGTGTGTGCTGTGTGCGTGTGTGCCGTGTGTGTGGTTGTGTGTGTGTGTGTGTGCGTGCGCGTGCAGCGTAGGCGCGTGCGCGTGTGCGTGCTGTGCTGTTGCGTGCAGTGTGGTGTGTGTGTGCGTGCGTGCGTGCGTGTTGTGTGTGTGTTGTGTGCGTGCGCGCGTATGTGGTTGTGTGTGGTGTGTTGCGTGGTGCGCGCGTTGCCGCGTGGCGCGTGCGTGCGTGCGTGCGTGTGGTGCGTCGTGTGTGCGTTGCGTGCGTGCGGTGCGTGCGTGCAAGGCAACCTGTACATATTCGCATGTCAGTACCAACCACCTTATGATTCACACTCCAATCATTTTCGACCCTTTTATTCTGACATAACATGTCGACTGCGTTAAACGTGGCCAGAAAAAATACCCTGAGTGTGCATCTCTTGTCGCTTTGTTCAGGGATCCGCACTCATCCCAGCGATTTCGACAAACCTGGCCCGAGTACCGGAACGCGTTCCACCTTCATACGATTCTCGTCACAATCAGACTGAGAAAATTTTGTACAGCTGGGTAATTACCTGCGTGATAAATGTCCAGGCGCACTTTTGTGGACGGTCGGAAAAAGAGTGGATCGATGTGTATGCAGGGAACCGTGAGTTTGTAAAAGGCACATTTATGAATAGATATAGAACACTGAGACGCCGGTGCTGTGGCCTTCTTCTGGCTGACATTCGTGCTACAAATACGCTTCACTGATTCCTTTCCTCGTCACACCAACTGGCAAAATAATCGGACGGCGTAGGTTAGATGATGAAAGCATCCAGGTAATCAAGCCTTGACTTAGTTTTACGCAGGGAAGACGGCATCGTCGTTGCCCTTTTTGTGAGTGAACGGCTGCGTTCTCCCTGTAGTGGAACGCACATTACGATAGCCTCAGCAGGCTCGAACAACTTCTAGTGCCGTCGCGGGTGATTCTATTTGAGTGGTTTGACTGAAACGGGGTGAGCGTCCATACACCGACGATGGAGATCGCCCTAAATTTGGCATCTCTCTGGCGTAATTGCGACCGCTTTATCTCGAGAGTAGGAGTAGGCAATACTTTAGCAGGAGCCAATGAGCACGCATTCATCAGAGTTACGTTAAATCTCTTATTAAAGTATAAGGGCATTATGACTGCTGTCGAGCGTCCACATCTAATGGACGTGCTGGCAATCCCCTCGCCTACAATCAGCCTTACCTCCCACCGTACTGCACTCGCTCTAATACAAGGCAACCAAAATATAGGTAAATACACCAACCTTCAAATTCTTCCAGAAACTCGCCGCGGTGGCTCGGTGGCTGAGGCGTTGGGCTGCTGAGCACGAGGTCGCGGGTTCGATTCCCTTCCGAGGCGGCCGCTTTTCTGATGGAGGCTAAAAACAAAAACGCCCGTGTGTAAGACATTTCGGCGCAAGTTAAAGGTCCCCAGGTGGCCAAATTTATCCGGAGCCATTCACTACGGCACGCGTCATCGCCTGCGTTGCGATGACCCAACAATCAATCAATCGTTCGTCGGTCCTGGCTCCAACCGGCCGGCATTCCAAGTTACCTTGTCGACAAATGGTTATTCTGGCTGGAAGACTAGTATCTCGTAACTTATGAGGCCCGTTCACCGAGGATGCGAATGGTATGATGTCTTTATATCTCTCTTCAACATCCGTAGTTCGATAATAAAAATTTTGGATCGGAATAAAGTGCCCGATATTAGGTAGGGGCAGCTAATTCGTACCCCGAGAAGCAAAAACAACTGTGTTTATTTTGTACAAATAAAATGGAGTTAAATTGTGCGCTTCACGTGCCAAAATCATGGACTCCAAAACCCTGAGAGGAACCGCATTTGGCGCATGTTCGCCCGGTTTTATTCTAGGCTTTCTTCAATTCGAGCCGTGACAACAAAATGAAACCGCCTGCCCGCCTGCTTCGTGGCATTTCTTTCGGGGCGTCTGCTTTCAAATCCAGTAAAAACAAATTCAACATTACAAATCTCCCCCGGATGCATTTAGGTGGCATCCGAACCGTAATACCATCCAAAATGTATTCATGACCTTTTCCTGGGAACGCCAAATGTTAAGAAAAAACTAAGAAGAACTGCAGACGTTGCTTCGATATGCAGGAGCGGGAAATGGCGTTGACAGGCGCCATAAATCAGTCCACCGTACCTTACCTCAGGGCAGTAACGTGATGAAACGGTGTCATCTGACGTTTAACTTAAGTCGTGTTTGTGAAACGAGTCGCAAACAAACGCTAAAAAAGTAACAACAACGGCGCTCTTGGTGCTCCGCCGGGGCTTATTTTGAGGAGAAAAAAAAACAGAAAAACCGCGAACAATAAACGTTTAAGTGCAAGTGAACGCATCATTGTGCACGCAGGAACGGCAAAGAATGTCAGATCTGTCAGCCCAACCACAAGTTGTTTCTTCCCAACTGAATCGAACAAAAGGAAACCGTATCCGGGTCACTCAATATTTTTGGAGATTGATATCTCTTTCACATTTCGGCAGCGGCTGTGGCGCGGCTTCGCGAAGAAGGCCAGCGTTTACCCCTCCTTCCGTTGCGAAACACACCTTACGTGTCCAAACGTGCAGATGGGTACGGGCGTGCGCCAGAAGAGCACCTAAGTAAGCGCGGAAAAGGAGCGAAAATAACAACGAGGCACGTCAAAAATACTGTGGATGGTCGAAGCGATGGTAAGGGAATTTGCGATCGGTATGCCGACACCGGTGCCAAAGAGAAATTGGCAACGGCGAACACCTGTCATTCCGGACATTGATAGATTGAGGGTGCACACCAGAGTAAAGATAAATAAATGAATTTATTTATTTATTGTTTTAGAAGAAAGGATAGAACGCAGCGGTGAGACAGACGTCTCATCGCTGCGTTTTATCCTTCCTGAAGGAATATGTCGAGAAACTACGCGTAGTAAGAAAAGAGCCCATTAACGAGTATACCGGAGAGGGTTTCAAACCCATCTGAACGCAGGCTAGGAAGAATCTTTACAAGAACTCTGGCGCCACTGCTGCCTTTCAATGCCCTTTAACCCGGTTTTCCTTCTCTTTTACACAATAACTGCTTCCTCCTAACCTACACCACACCATTGGGATACAACCCACAACTGGGGCGGGGCGGCTTCAGGTCGAAGTGTCGCTTATATCGAGCAATTATTTCAGCGGTATAGCTTTAGAAAGCATTCGCCCATCAGTAGCCCTCGTTTCCAGGCCTTTTCCGCCTCGGCCACGTAACTGCCTGTTTTCTCTCCCCCGCCTTCCTCCCAGGCTCTTCCCCTATCTGTCTCGCTCCATCCACAATAACCAGGGTGGAGGATTGCTGAATCCAATTTACTTTCCCAACGTTCCATCTGATGACCCGTTATCTGTTGGGACCTTGTCATGGTGGGCCTGGGTTGCTCCGGAACCAAAACCACCAGGTGGTGGGTTTCCAGATTCCATAAAGTGCGGTCCAGTGGGACCTGTCTTGCCTTTAGTTGAAGTCTCCAGGGACTTTGAGGATGTGGGCCCGTCAAAGGAGGAGAAGCGCTTGAGAGCTCTTATGACAGTGTCTCGTCCCTGCAGCGGACTAGCTAGCAAAGACCACGCTACTTGTGCGAGCTTCATCAAGGCTGAGGATGGTTCTTCGGAACCTACTGCTTCGCCTTCGGCTTCGTGGGCTGATGCTTCCCCCTTTTTCTTGAGAGATGATGGACGCTGCTTCAGGGCCCCTAAAGCGGCTGGGCTCTCTTTATTCAGAGGAAACCTGTTCCGGGACCGAGAAGAGGCAGGCGCCTGACTGCACCAGTTGCGGAAGTATATCCGGGAGCTAACAGCTTAACTGTGCGGCCCACCCCAAAGAGCCAGTCTCAACGGTCGTCAAAAGCCTGTGGTGACTCCTTCTTTCAGTGGGGAAAGTGATTAGCTGGTTCTTATGGATAACTCCGCAGCAGTACACGTCGCCCTACTTAAAATAACGGGTTTAAGGCATAGACGCAGGCAGTATCAGCTGTTCGGCTTTTTCAGAGTAATTCTATAGCCATTGCGGCCATTCAGGAGATCAAGCTGTCTACTAGTGGTCATGAGGACATGCAGGCAGCTCTCCAGACCTGTTTTTGTTGACCACTCAGTTGGCCTATCAGATGGCTGCGCGCGATTGTTGTTGATGGCAGAAAGGATGAGAACAATTCAGATGCAAAGGCAGTACTGAGAAAGGAGACAGGAAAGCAAAAGATTGAAGAATGCAGGTGGCAAAAGATGTCTGGCTGATTTCCCCTGGCTGGTCAATGCGAGGCCACCATATGCGGGAAGCTGCCCGAAACGGGGTGGGGAGGGGGGGGGGGGGGGGGTGGTCTTTATTGGCGAGGCAGAATTCTCTCGCTGATTATGCACCGTAGCTGACATGCTCTGAGTAGTATTGTTAAACATTCTTTTTACTGACCTTTTTTATGTTGCAGGGCTTACTTCAACATGGGCAGGATACGGTGAGTGGTTGTTCCCCAACATGTAGGACTTCCTAAATTTTTTTTTAGACTCGTCACCTGGATGCAGTTCGGGGCTCCAAAAGCAGCACGCACTGTTTTGTAGCTTTGCAGGTGTTTCCGGTGTCCTGGAAGAAATTTGGTGCCTGCTGTGTGGTGCAGTCAACGAATTTTATCCGAAAAAGTTATCTTGCTCTCAAAATACTCTCAGTTGTTGAAGCCTGTGGCGTTGGTTTATTAGTTTGTTTCGTGTCTGCTGGCAGCACAAGAAAAAAGGAGGCCAAATAACATGATAGCCAATTGAACAGCCTTAGAAATGAGTACGTGAAAAAACAGGAAAAATATTTCACGAGGCGGAACCCCTTCTTTGGGGAATTGAAGTTAGCACTGAACGTAAAATTTTCCTGCAGCTCTCTAGATAAAAGGGGCATTTTTGTGCGCACCAACTAGATTTTTGGCTATTTCTAGAATATACTTTACTCACCCCCGTGACTACTAAACTAGAACATAAGTAGATTCACCACGCAATAAATTACTTATACTTCTTGCGCATTAAAATAAGGTGAACGATAGCAGCAAAGGGGATGGGACGAGTACTGTACGCGTGCGTTTTTTTACATTGTGCAAAATATAATGAACAATCTCTCCACTGCTCACATTTATTGAACTATACATGGGCTGTTGCCCTGTCAAGCCGGCATAGAACCATAATTGTTTCAATCAAAAATTTTCTTCAATGATGATTCAATGTGATGCCAACTTTTCCCAGACTGTCTGCGCGGTCGTCCTCAGTATGTATATTCTGTACGGATTGGGAGAAAATTTGTGGCATAATTTTATGACAAGTGTTCGTGAAGTTTAGTTAACCTTTCTCTTTTTGGAACTTTTCTCTTGCTGAAGGTTTCCATTTCAAAAAAAAAAATTGTTCTTCTGACCGCCGCACGTAATCATATCACTACAAGGGACACCTACCCGCTTTTTTTGGTATCTTTGGCGGGTTCAGTTCGTTAGGGATTTTTTTGCCTAGCAGCGAGAGTAGCCAGCGCCAAAAGTCTGTCCTGTGGCCCTTCCGGTGTTTATTTTAATTGAGCAACGAAAAAGCTTCCTAATCTAAGCCCCATTTCGGATTCCGCAGCAAAGCGAGTATGGGCGAATTACTTAGGTCACCCCAAAAGCTTTCTCCAGCATTAATGACATCGAGTTGTCATACCGGAGAATGAACAGATACATCGGCGAGTGAGTGTCACGCGAAGGAGCAAGCGCTTTCGAGCAAACTGGCACGAGCTCCCAAAAAGAAGTACAGTGAGCTAGTACATGTAGTAAGCGAAAAGGCCTCACTCGGCCGGTGAATTAATCGTCCTCGTTTCGCAAACCCTGCTGACGATATCGCGATTGAAGCTCCAGCTTCGTTGTTATCGTGCCTATGTGTTTAACGCCTAGGCGATAATAGTTACATTGACGTTAGCCTTGTTCGTGCGGGGAAAAGGTTTCCCGAAGGGCATCGCAGCATTTCGGGCAATTACAAGTAAAGTACCCTCAAGTCACTTAATAATTACGAAGCTAATGTTATTTCGTTCCTCACAACATTTATATAACACTTGGTGCAGTTTCTTGCTAAGGTGAGCGTAGAAGAACGTTTTTTTAAGAATGCAGACGTTTAAAGTGTGGTTGTCATGTTTTTCAACCCTGTTGCAAGCAATAAGCAACCGCTTCTTACATAAAGCACGCGTTCATAGCCTCGACTTACATCTGGGCTAGCGGGGTCCTTCCCTCACTTCTGTCTATGAGCCTGCAATATCATGAGTGCTGAGCCACGGCCGCTCGATGGGAACTAGGTCCTAGTTCCCATCGAGCGGCAATGGTTCAGAAATGTTTTTGTATGAAAAATACAAGTAATTCCCTTCAGTCTGTAAGTTATGTACGCTTAGTGGTGTGGTTTGGCTTCTAGCGCTTAAGGGGAAATCTGGTCAGCCCATGAAGGCTGCCCAGGTAGCGTAGTGTACCTTGCGCTATAAAAAGCCAGCCGTTATGAAGATCGTCAGAACAAACGGCGGTGCCTTAGGAAATGCATTTGCGAAGGACATGCAGCAGGAACTATCTGGCTAAAATTTTTTCAGCTTGACAAGAATAACTGGTGGCACTCACCCGCATTTAAAGGGAAAACATCATGGCAGTACGGATTGCTGAATCTCCTGGGAGCTCCTGAAGACAACTGTCATGTTCTGTGGCCAATCCCACTGAGTGGGTAAGGGTGAATTGTGGGTGGATAGGTTGACGTTGCAGCCAGATGGCAATTGTTAAAGAAGCCGTGACCTTCCGACGGGAGCGGCAATTGTCTTTGACAAATCCCTTTGATTGAGTATGCTACCAGTCTGAAGACTGTTCGGAACTGCTTACTAAGACTGTACGAATCAGTATTACGGTAGCTTTATGGCACCAGCATTGCACACGCACGATGTAGCATTAAAATTCGTTCGAATTCATAAAGTATAAGCTTATTTATGTGCTCCGAGGATTTGTTTTTTCCCTTCCTGGCACCATTTCGTTCATACTTTTGGTTCTTAGAAAGCAGTGGTTCTCGTGGCGTCGACTTAGAGTAGGTGTCAAGTCACTTACCCGTCCCTGCGCGTTCCTTGGTTCAGTTCTCTTGCCGTGGATGTTTTTTTAATGATTGTGCGCGGAGTTTCTGATAACTTTTTACAACGCCAGGTTACTCGTCCTTATAGACCACATGATTAGAGGTAGATGTAGCCTGCAAGTGCTGTATTGGAGAAAGGAAGCTAATGTGGCACGATAAATCATCCTCAAACCCTCTAACTTCCAAAAAAATCAGGGCGTCCTGTCAGCCGCCACAGTTTTCCTGTTCCTCCGACAGACACACATCCAGTACAACATGGGAGCGAATTTTGGGCGACGGTACGTGGTTTACATGAAATAACTGGCCAGCTGTGTAGACCGCTTTCAGAGGTTACAAGGCAATCGTAGCATCCGTTACTTGCACAGGACGTCCACCATGTGTCGACAATGCAATTACATTTCTAATTGAACGTGAAAATTTCTTTACACATTCCCGAAGTTTTCTTCAATTTCATAACTTGGATAGTACAACGATAAGTTGCCTTAGGTGCCACGTTTGAAAGGGATACACACTTTTACCTAGAAATCAAAGCCAACAGGCGTCAAAGATTTCTGCAAAATAACCTTGCTCAGTCGGTTTTTACAACAAATACCTTGCTTTTAATATTGGCTTTGAAAAAACAGTTCTCATATGTTAATGGCAAAGGAAACCACATTTTGTCTGATGTTGCTGAGTACGAATTACACTAAGACAAGTCGCCAAGGGGTCGACGATGCTACAAACGAATGCAGGTTGCAATAGTCTTCGTGTGTTGTGACGGATGGTTGATCACTTGACAGGATGCCGTATTCGCTGACGAAAAGCACTGCTTTTGATTTTAGCCAACTGCTACTTCCAGTACTCCAAGTGATGACGGGTGGCTACACAACGCTCTCTCGTTGAGTTGCCTGCACTTGCAAAGGGCTGATCTCCACTTTCGATAACTTTAAGATTAGAAATGGCATGACAAACCGTAATTAATTTTGTCTTTGTACGGGCAGGAAAAAGTCCCATTTCGTCCGACCGCGTGCCCAAAATAGCCTCTCGAGGCATCTCCACTCGGGAAATACAAACTCCTGTATTCAAACAATATGCTTAGTGCTATAAAAGCCTCATCTCCGCAAGTTACTCAGTAAAATGACGAGAAAGCGTTTCTGTTACAATACAAAAGTTCGGGGAAGCTTGCACTCACGCGCAAGGCTTGAATGGCGAAGCTGTTGCGGGTGAGCATTGCCGGATACATAAGTGTCAGTACCCTGCATCGTCGTCTTCTTTGCGGCGAGTGGTGGATGCAAAGTCATCCTCAGCCTTGTAGACTTCCATCAGCTCAACTGGAGAAGCTGGAACTAAGTCCCGCAAGGCATGAATTATAGCGAAGCAGCAGGCTTTCGTTCTGCGTGAGCACTGACGGACACATCACCACGCGTTTGTACAAGTTTGAAATTGTTTATTTACGGGTTCCGCCCTTGCTTTGCACTGTGCTAGTAGTAGTCATCGTCGTACCCATCGATACCGTCGCGTTCCACATGCGATGCATTGCATGCGCTGTAGCGCTTTACAACAGCGCTGCAGTTTTTTTTCCTCAAGCTCTCCCCCATACCCTTCAGGATCTTATGACCTCCTCCAATAAACAGCCAATCAATCAATCAATCCTCAAGCCACTGCGCGTGCAGGGAACGCTCTGGTGTCGCCACGAGGGACGCCACGAGGGCTTCGCATTTTCTTGGTATTTTTTCCCTGTAACGGCGCACTTAAAGCTTGTATAACACTTCTGCTGTTCAAACACGTTCGATTCCCTCGCGTCTGCTTACCGCGTTTCTCTCCCACCTCCCTGAGAGAAATTCGCACAGCAATCCAACAAGGACCCGTTACTGCGCACTGTGGCTCTTCAAACCCTGTTTATGATATCCTAGATCCCCCTATTGCGGAAATGCAGCCTCGGAAAGAAATATTTTCTGGTTTTTTTCTTCACAAGTGGGTAGTAAAAAAAAGGAGACAGCCTGCAATGACAACTTCCTTAGAATTTCGGAGAAGACGAGCCGAAATAAGCGGAGGGGGGGGGGGGGGGTATAGGGAAGGCAAGAGGAGAAAAAAATGAACTAGGCGCGAGAAAAGGGCGGGAGATTTAAAACAAATCGACAGGATGAATGCCTTTTTATGGCAGCCCCGCTTTGTTCTCGGAAGTTCGCAACCCATCGCCCCCATTTATATACACTGGTAGGCCCTTCCACCCAATTTAGTCCCATCCTTGCCTTTTTTTTTTTTGTTCTTTGTTATACCAACGCTGATCAGAGCGCTATTCCTTCACACGCTCGTTTAGCTTCTCGCACGAACCGGAAGGAACACTTGGGGATACAATTCTCATCAGAGGATGCGCTTTTACTTTTTCTGGTGTTCATGTCAACGATGTTTTTTTTCTTTAATCCAGCACCGACAATAAACAAAAAAAACATGGAGACTGATATTGAAAGGAAGCACGGATCAGACACGGGCAATGGGAACTGAGGGGTCCGAATAGAGATAAGCCCTTTTATCCCCCTCAGCGAAAAATATATAAAAGGTACGATTCATTTTTATGAGGGATTTGAGGAACACTAGTGGCCTACGGCCCCATTTCGTCTGCCTCATCCCACTGTGCTTTAGATGAACGCATCGCGATTGCTTTTGATGAGGGAGCGCTCATGCTCCCGGAGAAGATGGTTCAGCTGAAGGCAGCACCGCTACACCTATTATAAAAATGTGTGCTATGCTTCTGGGTGATACTGCGTGGTGTTCTAGGGACGAAAGACGGAGCGGTAAAGCCATTGCAAACTTTGCGCTGCGAAGCAATAACTGTCTAACCCCTTCAGTTCTCATTCCGGTGAAGCCGTTTTATTCGGTGTCGTTCCGCCGTTCCTTTTAGCCGCTGCGAACCTCTCTTTGACAACTGTTATTTTCCGGCGTCTCACGTTTGCGCACGCGCACATGAGTGGTTGCCCGGTCATGCGTGCACGTGCGGGGAGTGGATGCGGAGGGGGGGGGGGGGGGGCATGCACGTGTAGCTATAGATTTTATAAACTCACTGATGACATGTCCGTTGTGCCGGCGGGTGGCTTACACGTGGAGTTCAAACAGCCGAATGCGCCCTGTCTTGTGTATTCACTGATGGACCGGATTGGGTTGTGTGTTACACAGGCAGTAAGACGCATACGACGCGGCAGGAAAACAGACGTCCCCACGCTTGTTCGCACGAATGAAGCTCGAGTCTTTCCGAGTTCTATTCAGCTGAATGGCTACGACGTATAACCAATCGCAAATTACCAACAAACGTGTTTTGTTTCGTGCACTCCGTCAACTACGTCCAGCTTCTCAGGCCGTCCGTCTTCACACCATCAGCGGGCACTAATTTTATATCTACCACATCATGGTTGTAGTTCTCTATTGACTAAACAAACACTGCCAATAGCGTTACTCATACCGCAAAAACTTTTCGCTAACTTTCGTTCAGCCCAAACGTCCATCGGCTGCCTTCTTTCTTGAGTACTGGAGGCCACGGTGCCAAGGTCCAGTTTGGTTCTCAAAAGCACTCCGCCGCAGCATGCACTTTGTGACCAAGTTTAACGATGGGCCCAACTCCCTTGTCCGGAAGATATTTAAATCGCAGCTTCCTTGGTCTCACGGGTAGCGGAGTCGTAACAAAACCCCCTGCAGAAAGCCAACTATACGCAATGCGAGAGCACTAGATCATGATAATGACACCAGAAGAAAAAACACTTCCCCTGGTCAGAATAGAACTTGGTAATTGCGCTTTATAAAGCCGACGTGTGCCCAATTGCGCCTTCATCGCATTCGGGTCGCTCAGCATTTTATTTGGATTCGTAGCGCGGGTTTTGGCTTTGGACTTGGCTTTAGACAAAGAGTATTAACTTTGGCTGCTCGATTGCTTAAAGTGGTTGGTACAGCCGCTTTCCTTCTTGCTTGCTTTGTTTATTTGGTCATTCCATGCTGTCTGGCGTTATGACTTCCTTTAAGGGCCGTTCTCGCTGAGTTCGTTGGTTACTTTTTTCTCAGCGATTGCTTCGATTTTCGCTGACATCCTCAACGCTGCTCAGTTTCTCGACCGATTAAGCAATCATTTCAGATACCAGTCCTAAACATCATTAATCATTGTTTAGAGTGCTACACAAATCATCTATCAATTCCGAGGCAGTTCTTCTCTGATTGCAGTAAAATGTTCGGTCTGGTTCCACCTTTACCTATGTAATGCTTAGTTTTAGTTTCGTTTTTTCTTCTTGTTTTTGTATTGATAACCTGCTTCTCTTTGTCGGAGGTTGGAGCTTCTTTACCTTGAAAAAAGAGCAGGATTCGCAAAGTAGACCTCATTGGGATACGCCGATGCTTCAGATGAAATAAACTTGCGTGCCCTTCGTAGGCTTTCGTCGTTTTCTGTGAGTCTGTAGCCACTCGCCGACGAAATCCGCTGGCAACCTTAGAGTGACAAAACGTGAACAAAAATTCAAGGAGAGAAAAAGGGTATGGATGAAGAACGTCGTCCCAGTTGCAAGGACAGTTTTGGCGCACTCCGGAGTTATTCAAATTTCCATCCCTGGGATGCAAGAAGGTTACGCAAATAAGAGAGAAGGCCTGAAAAAAGGGTGCGCCTGAAGGGAGAAGGCCGGTAAAGATAATCAAATGTGTAAAAGCAGCTTCTCCTCAGAAGAACTCTCCAAATTGGATTTCGGAACTTTACACTCCGGTATGCCAACACACGCGATTAGGGCCCTTCAGTTGCGCTCTACAACTCGCTCGGGTGTCGGTAACTTCACGAGCGTTCTTTTACGTTGTAAGTTGCGGTCCGCTTCAAATTACGTATACATTACCTCAGAAAGTCCTCCCCCTACCGCTCCTAATAAAAGCAGATCTACAATCAATACTAAACAGAAATATACACAAAAAACAACGAAAACGGTCAAGGGAAAAAAGCTACTAATTCAACTTCGGCACAATTCACTGACGCGAATTCAAGAAAGAAGGCGGACGTAACTCTTAGCACGAAACAAAACTAGAGCTGCATGTTCTAATTTTGATCGTATGATTCATCGAAGCCATAGCATATCGATGAGTCTTTCGTGAAAAAAAACACCCCACAGCCCAAAGCTGACATCCAATTCCCGTCATGTATTCTTAGTGAGTACGAAGTATATAAACCGGGTGTCTGGTTGCACAACTGGTCTCAAACATTCAACAAACATTCAATGCTCCGAAACAACATCCTACGCAAAAAATACCCTGTAGCTATAAATGTTGCATTGACAAATGTTACGCCATACTATGTTTGAAATGATATGTAAACGGCTGAGGTCTCCGGAATCTTTTGTGTTTCGCTTCGGTCCCATGCAGACCCACATGGCCCGACGGAATACTGCAAATGTGCATAGTCTAATAGCAGGATGGGTGTTAGTTGGTGCACCCCTCATTTGAATGACCACCGTCGAATTGCCCTCCAACATTCCCTGACGTGAACAATTAGAAGAAAAAATTGATAAATTCACGCTTGCCAGCCCAGGTCTCTGCTAAGTATTCAGCTAACATATGTATCTGACTTTGCTGTGTCGAGCAATTGACTATTGCGCTGTTATCGACTGGTCTCAAAATCTGGTCAGATTAGAAATCACTGCCGCCCAAGATTTAAATCATTCGCGTGGAGGCGTGATGCTCTTTTTGCAAAATAAAAAGAAAACATGTCGAGATATCCCTCTTTATTCCCACAACTGCAGTTTTATGCATGAGCGTAGAAGCTCAACCAGCGAAAATCTGCGCCATATCTGTCTGGAGACTCGGAGACGCGGGTACGAACAATAGTGCTGCGCGAGCGCCGAGCTTGCGAGAACGAACTAGCGGAGAAGATGCAGGACGTCAGCACATCCTCGCGTGCATGCTTGTAGCTTCTCGTGCCGTGAAATACGAGCAATTGTAGAAAGCACGATAAAAATAGAAAAAAATGCTGTCAGTCATTATTTCAACCACACCTATTCTTAACCTTCTGGTTCGCCCCATCAGCCATGGGAGCAATATCGCCTATACAATTTTTTGGAACTACAATTAGCAATAGTCTTGCTCTTCATAGAGAAGTAATTACGTCGATGCGAGGCCAACTGCAAAGTTAATTTCAATAGCCACGAATCGCCTTTTTCTGTCCGCGACAACATAAGTCGTTTCGGCTTAACTTCACGTTCGCGTAATTTTCGCCTGGGCAGCCGTTCGATTTACGCTCAGAGAATTGCCGCCCTGAAGTTGGTGTGCGTGCGGCGTCAAGATGAAAAAAGAAACAAAATAACATCGAGGGAAGTGCACTACTTAGGAACAGGAAGCGCAATTAATTAAGGGGCCTCCCTTTTCTTCGATGCAGAGTTTGCGAAGCATCGTAGAGAAGGGCTTCGTAAATCGAGAAGGCTTTCAGGAGTGGGAGATGAAGGAGAATAAATAAAAAAAAATATTCGGATAGCACTGGAGAACGCCTTGTGCTGGAAACGCGACAGCCTCACGCCGACGCGGTGACGATGGAATTAGAGGATTCTTGAGAACCCGCTTTGAGAAGTTTTTGCGTAAAAAAAAAGAGATATCCAAAGCGTCCGCTATGGTTAGCACTTTTTTTTCTAAACACAAGCGCGACTCGTTCGGGACTAGCCGTGATCTGTAAATGATCCCTCACGCTTTTTAGAGTCTGCAGCAGTAGGGCGAAGGTTTCGCTGGAGGCTTTGATGTAAAGATGCGAAGGGACTACTTTCAACTTTCCTTTTTGCACTCGTAGTGTAGCTGCGGGTCGCAAGAGAAAGAAAAAGGTAAGACCTCCACGAGAGGCTTAACAAATTTCGGATCGGGAAGAGTCAAGCGCAAATCGAAATATATTATTAGCAAACTTGGTTCCATGAGCTCAATTTCAGAAATAAAAAAAAAATGTGGTTGGGGCTTCACCCGGGACGAATCAGGCTACACTTCGTGGCGAAAGTTAGAGTTACCGGCCAAGCTACGTGTGGTGCTTCACTACATAGGACTGGAATTTCGGTTAAGTGGTTTGACAAGAATGGAGCAACGACTAGCCCCCATAAAGCAAAAAGACCGTATTTGAACAAAATTCACGACACTCGGTGCTTCTCCAAACTCCGACACTGCGTGACTAAATCATTGAGGAACAATTTTTAAAATTTTTTGAGAGGTTGTATTTACTGAGCGGTCTCATTAAGAGGTCCCCTTACGGTCAGTGACTATGGACCTCTTTCTGTATATCTTGCACATGTTATCTGTACTTTGAACAATAAGCCTTTTCTGATTGATTGATTGATTGATTGATTGATTGATTGATTGATTGATTGATTGATTGATTGATTGATTGATTGATTGATTGATTGATTGATTGATTGATTGAGCGTTCTTCGTGCCCCCATTCACAGCGACATTTATGTTTCGTACGCAGCTTGTCCTCTTCCCATTCGTCTTTGAAGCCCTGCCTCTACGTAGACAACCCATAGCGGGTTTGAGACAACTACCATACTACGTTATCCTTTCTATGAAAAGAGCAACTCAAAGGTAGATTGCGGGTGGAGCTCGGCGCGGGCTAGGATTTTCGTCACAAGGAAACTGGTATCCTCAGTCTCCGCAAAGGGGAGAGAACTTGTAGTTTCGATATCGTATTGCGTATTACATGAACCATTCCGGCTATATCGGCAACTGTTGGCGCCCCGTTGTAACTGCCCCTTGTGTCTATCTATTGCATGTACAATACCTTAAGTAACGCTATCCGGGCACTTAGCTCATTTTATTAAAATAGCTAAATTTCAAAACATTACACAAATACTTTTACATACGTACACCCGGCGTCAAAATAAGCCGGGGCACGCGAGCGCGTGGCAAAATGCATCGCCGCGACATCTGACGTTGCACATCGGTGTCGAGACACCGATGTGCTCGTGCGCGTCCAACCACGCTCGCTAGCCTGTCTTTTCATTCGC